>CM032160.1:15041583-15184130 GCA_018901935.1 Pugionium cornutum
GAATCTTTTCCATTTGTGCACTTTTGTAAACTTTCCTTTTCTTTATTTGAGTCGACCCTAGAAGGTCAAGCTGTTGAGCATATTAATAAGGCTCCTTCCAACATTGTAGTTCAACAACCTTTTTGATACTAATAAAGTGCGAATTCTCTCTTTACAAGTTTTTCTCTCAAAGAAGCTTGTGCGCTTAGAACCTAGTTGAGACCAGCCCTCCTAGCTCTAAGTTTTTGATTTATCACGAGGTTCATCACCCCTCGTGTGGTTCACTTCACCCTTCCATCGAATACAAACCCAAAATCCCCTATCCAAGAAGTCTAAGGTCGAGTTTCTCACCTAACCTTCTCCAAACAGCCCACGCGCATATAAGCCATGAATCGAGGCTTGTATCATTGGCACTCCATGAAGCCGTACTATCTCCCTGAAGAACAGCTTGGCTGTTTGCATGGCATCATTAACATTGGCACACGGAATGAAGTGTGCCATCTTGGAGAATCTGTCCACCACTACAAAGATTGCATCTTTGTGGTTGATCTTGGGCAGACCTATAACGAAGTCCAGTGAGATGTCCACCCATGGATGTGTAGGTATGGGCAGTGGGAGATACAACCCGTGAGGGTGCACTCGGGACTTTGCCTTTTTGCAAGTGATGCACCTTGCACAATGGGCTTCTACTGACCTTTTGATGTGTGGCCAGTAGAAGTGCTTCTTGACCACTGCAGGGGTCTTGTCGACACAAAAGTGGCCCATTAGTCCTCCTCCATGAGCTTCTTGGATGATAAGCTCCCTCAATGATCCTTGTGGTATGCAAATCCTTCTTTCTCGGAACAAGAATCCCTCATGGATGTAAAACTTTCCATGACTCCTTGTGCCACACTCCTTGTAGCTCTCAGCAAAGTCAGAATAATCCTTGTATAGGTCCTTGATGTGCTCGAATCCTAGGACCTTTTCCTCCATGGTGGATATCAAGGCAAACCTCCTTGATAGTGCATCGGCTACCACATTGTCTTTGCCCTTCTTGTACTTGATGACGTACGGGAAGGTCTCTATGAACTCCATCCACCTGGCGTGTCTCCTCTTGAGATTGGTTTTCCCTCAGAGGTGTTTGAGAGTCTCGTGATCAGTGTGGATCACAAACTCCTTGGACAGCAAGTAATGATGCCAAGTCTCCAATGCTCGGACCAGGGCATAAAGCTCCTTGTCATAAGTGGGGGTAGTTCAGTGAGGCACCAACTAGCTTCTCACTGAAGTATACCACTGGCCTCCCTCCTTGGGTTAGCACTGCTCCTATGCCTATTCCAGAGGTATCACACTCCACTTCAAACGTCTTGTTGAAGTCGGGCAGGACTAGCACTGGTGCATGTATAAGGCTGTCCTTCAAGGCCTGGAATGCCTTCTCCTGAGCTTCTCCCCAGCTGAATCCCATGTTCTTCTTCACTACTGCCGTCAATGTTGAGGCAATACTACTGAAGTTGGGCACAAATCTCCTGTAGAAGCTGGCCAGTCCATGGAAGCTCCTCACTTTGCTGATGTTGCTTGGTGTTGGCCATTCTTGTATGGTTCGAATCTTCTCTACATCAAATTGTAGGCCTTGTGAACTTACAACAAATCCTAAGAAGACAAGTTTATCAGTACAAAAGATGCACTTCTTGAGATTGGCATAAAGCTCTTCTTGTCGAAGAGTTTTAAGCACCAACTCAAGATGTGTGAGGTGATACCTTAAGCACTTACTATAAACTTAAATGTCGTCAAAGTAAACTACAAAAAACTTACTGATGTACGCCCTAAGAACTTGGTTCATAAGGCGCATGAAGGTGCTTGGGACATTAGTCAAGCCGAATGGCATGACTGTCCACTCATAGAGCCCTTGCTTTGTCTTGAAAGCAGTCTTCCATTCATCACCTTCCTTCATCCTGACATGTTGGTATCCACTCTTGAGGTCTATCTTGGAGATGACCGTGGCTCCACTCAGCTCATCTTGCATGTCATCCATCCGTGGTATCGGATGCCGGTACTTGACTGTGATGTTGTTGATTGCTCGGCAGTCCACGCACATTCGCCAAGTCCCATCCTTCTTGGGCACTAGTAGCTCTGGTACAGCACATGGACTGAGGCTCTCTCGAACATAGCCTTTCTCCAGTAGCTCCTTGACTTGCTTCTCAAGCTCCTTGGACTCCTCTGGACTCATCCGGTAGGCTGGCCGGTTGGGCAGGGCTGCTCCGGGCACTAGGTCGATCTGGTGTTCTATGCCACGTAAAGGAGGCAAGCCTGTTGGTATCTCCTCTGGGAACACATCCTGAAACTTGTTGAGGAGAGTTGCTACTTCAGGAGGTAGCTCTACCTGTTCCTGTTCTATACTCAAAGTTTCTTTGAAGACAATTAGTAGCATTAAATCCTTCGAGGCTAAAGCTCTCTGGACATGGCTTGGTTGAATAAGAAAATTAGACTTGATAAGTTTCTTTCCCTTACTCATTTGGAGTTGTAGCTCGTGTACCTGGGCAGGTGTAAGGGGAGCCAAGCTGAGCTTTCTTTTGTCATGCACAAAAGTGTAGAGATTGGTTCGGCCATCGTGCCTGGTCTCTTTGTCAAACTGCCATGGCCTTCCTAGTAGAAGATGGCCAGCTTGCATGGGCACCACATCGCACACGACTTGGTCTTGGGACTTGCCCACATTGAATGGCACAATGACTTGCTCATGGATCTTGAGCTCCACTTTGTCATCGAGCCATCTCAGTCTATAAGGACGAGGGTGCCTTGTCTTCTCTAGACCTAGCTTATCAACCATGTACGCACTAGCAATGTTAGTGCAAGAACCACCATCTATGATGAGGTTACATACCTTGCCCTTGACGGTGCAACGGCTGTGGAAGATGTTCTCCCTCTGGATGGTCTCTGAGGGATCCACCATTGCACTGAGAATGCGTCTAGTGACCAGCAGTTCCCCCACATCGGGGTACTCAATGTCACCGTATTCTCCTTCTGGTTCGTAGTCCTCCTCATCTTGGGATTCATACTCTCCAGCCTCCGTAATCAGCATGACCCGGTTGTTTGGGCACTCCCTTGAGATGTTTCCGCGACCTCTACACTTGAAACAAGTGATGTCACGTGATCTTTGAGGGTTAGAGGACTTACTAGGCTCTCTCTGGTCAGGGGTTGGCTCGGGAGGGTTGCTCTTGAACCGTGACACGATCTCTATGCTTTTTCCTTTGTCTACGGGCTTGGGAATGTTGCTTGGTGCCCAAGGCGTCTTAGGCTTGCTGCGGATATCTTGGCTCTTACGTTTGATGTGCTGCTCAGCCTGGACAGATAGGTGGAACAAGTCCTAAGTCATTGTAGATTTGCCTTTCCACCTTGCGGCTGGTTCTCTCATGAAGTCCATCCAAGAATTGTGCCATCAAAGCCTCCTCATTGTCATTGAGCTCCAGCCTGTTCCTTAGTCTCTCAAACTCTTCATAGTACTCCTCTACTGATCTGGTACCCTGCTTAAGAGTACAAAAATGTCATTGCAAATCTCTATCAAAATAAGGTGGGACAAACCTTTGTCTCATGAGGTCTTTCATGTCAACCCATGAGTTTACAGGGCTCAATCTTTTCGTCCTTTGGTCAGACACCTCACGATCCCACCAGATGAGGGCATTTTCCATAAGTTGTGCTACTGCCATGGAGACTCTCCTAGGGCCTGGGTTGTTGTAGTGATCGAAGATGTGATCCATCCTTCTCTCCCAATCTAGGTAGGCCTCGGGTCTACTTTTCCTGCAAAACTCGGAGGTGTTAGCTTAACATCAGGATGACTTACCCGGTTGTAGGCGTGTTCATCTCCATCCTCATGATGTCTAGGAGGCATCCTTGGTCTCTGTTGATGTCCATATGGCCCGAAGCCATCACCTTCTGCCTCTGGTTGCTGTGGAGGTCCTCTCGGCCTAGGGTGATAGTTATGAGGTGATGCGTCCTCATCTCCATATGGCTGGGGCTCCTTTTGTTCGTGCCGTGTCCTAAGGTGCTCAGGACCCTCAACACGGTCTTGCTCAGATCTCACGTGCCTTATGGCCTGGAATCTCACAGGCCTCTCCACGCGCTCCAACCTCTCGCCTATTGATGCGAGTTGCGTTTGGACGGTGGTGAACATGGCCATCATGGCTTCGGCTGCTTCTCTATTTTCTTCTGCCATTGTATACTACAATGAAAGTAGACAAGTTATTCTGCTCCTAAATTGATCAGGAGTGTTTTCTTTTATAGGGGAATTCAAAAAAAATGCAAAAAGGAAAATCTGAGAAAAGGAAAATTTGAAAAAAATGGAAGATTTGAAAAATGGAAACTTTCTTGACAACTAATGCTAGCTGTCCTAGTCGAATTCTTTTGGTATTTTTCCTATTTTCTTTTTCTTTTCTTTTGAATTTAATTAAAAAATAACGGAAATATGATTTAAGCAAAAAGGAAAACGTAAATGGTAATGCAAAAGTGAATCTAAGCCCTAGTGATACATGTAGAAGCTAGATGCACTCGGTTTGGAGTTTAATGTTATTTTTTTGATTTTTTTAATGCGACTTAAACTAATGCAAGAACAAGAAACAAAACTAACTAAAGGATAGAAACAACCTGGTTTAGGAGCTTTAAGCTCTGATACCAAAATGATACAAGCCTCGATACAAGCCTCGATTCAAGGCTTAAATGCGCGTGGGCTGTGTGGAGAAGGTTAGGTGAGAACCTCGACCTTAGTCTTCTTGGATATGAGTTTTTGGGTTGGTATTGGGTGGAAGGATAAAGTGAACCACACGAGGGGTGATGAACCTCGTGATAAATCACAAACTTAGAGCTAGGAGAGCTGGTCTCGACTAGGTTCTAAGCGCACAAGATTCTTAGAGAGAAAACTTGTAAGAAAATTCACACTTTCTTAATATCAAAAAAGGTTGTTGAACTACAATACTGGAAGGAGCCTTATTAATATGCTCGACAGCTTGACCTTCTAGGTTCGACTCAAAAAAAGAAAAGGAAAATTTACAAAAGTGCATATATGGAAAACGTACAAAAGTGCATAACCGAAAAATGACCTATTCCTAAAATGTCTTTGACTCAAAAATGTAAACAATCTAAATCCTACACTGAAAAACAGAAAGAGGCAAATATTCTAATTAAAAACTTACCTTTCTTACCTCACGGCCAAGAAATGGAAGGTGGCCTGATACAAGCCTCGATTCAAGGCTTATATGCGCGTGGGCTGTTTGGAGAAGGTTAGGTGAGAAACTCGACCTTAGACTTCTTGGATAGGGGTTTTTGGGTAGGTATTCGATGGAAAGGTGAAGCGAAGCACACGAGGGGTGATGAACCTCGTGATAAATCACAAACTTAGAGCTAGGAGGGCTGGTCTCAACTAGATTCTAAGCGCACAAGATTCTTGAGAGAAAACTTGTTGGAAGAAAAGTTGTACTTTATTAATATCAAAAAGGTTGTCGAACTACAATGCTGGAAGGAGCCTTATTAATATGCTCGAAATCTTGACCTACTAGGGTCGACTCAAATAAGAAAAGGAAAATTTACAAAAGTGCACAAAAGGAAAAGATACAAAAGTGTATAATCGAAAAAGGACCTATTCCTAAAATGTCTTTGACTCAATAAATGTAAATATTCTAGATCCTACCCTGCAAAACAGAAAGAGGCAAATATTCTTATTCAAAACTTACCTTACTGACCTCACGGCCAAGAAATGGAAGGTGGCCGTCCTTGTGGCATGCACGCGCCTTGCTCCTAGTCTTCGACTTGGAGTAGGGTTAGGAATCTTTGGGCCCTGACCTCTCTTGCCACTAAAGCCCAAGTCTCTGATGTTCCTTGTGTTGTTGAGAAGCCTTTGGACTCTACTTTGCACTTCTGGCCCATTTTCCTTAGTTGATCTTCCTCTAGGAGCTTGTCGACCCATAAGCTGAACTTGTGGAAGAGTGCTCTTGATCTGCTTCTTGTCATTGCTCCTGGTGGCACTACTGGTGTGGAGACTTCCTCTAGATGCATGTCCTGAAGCTGGTAGCTTATCTGGTCCGAGTTTCCTTGTGTAGAAGTAGAAATGCTCGTGCACTCGGCTGGATCGGCTGTACCGGCTGGACTGTGCGAGGTACTGGCTGGAATCGCCTGGTTGAAAGATCACCTCCTTTCTCCCCTTGTTGGCATGAGTCACGTACTGAACGGTCCTTTTCTCCAAATTTTCTGCTACCTTCTGGTATAACTTACTTATGAACTTTGCCTTCGATGCTCCGTTGAGGTTGGTCACCTCTGCAATGGCATTTGCTCCAATGGGGTGAGAGGGTTCAAGCCGTATACCACTTCAAATGGTGTCTTCTTGGTTGCTGAGTGCACGGCTCGGTTGTAAGCGAACTCTATGAATGGCAGGCACTCCACCCAAGTCTTGAGGTTCTTCCCTAGTGTAGTCCTGAGAAGAGTTGATAGTGTCCTGTTGACAACTTCAGTTTGACCATCGGTTTGAGGATGGCAGGTGGTAGGGAAGAGTAGCTTCGTGCCTAGCTTCCTCCAAAGGGTCCTCAAGAAATGGCTGAGGAATTTGGTGTCCCTGTCTGATACGATGGTCCTTGGCACTCCATGAAGACGTACTATCTCCTTGAAAAACAGCTCGGCTGTTTGCGTGGCATCATTGACATTGGCACACGGGATGAAGTGTGCCATCTTGGAGAATCTGTCCACCACTACAAAGATTGCATCCTTGTGGTTGATCTTGGGCAGGCCTAGGACGAAGTCCATTGAAATGTCCACCCATGGATGTGTAGGTATGGTGATGAGGACATCAGGTCGTACATCCAGCCAGGAGACCAGACTGGCCGACCAGGAAGCTTGCTTGAGACAGCCAGACCATCTGGCACGCCTGCCGGCCCAAGCAGTACCGCCGGACCCTCGACCACAAGGACCAGAGCAACTAGCATTGCCGGCGGAGAGGCCCAAGCTTCCGGCACACTTGGTGGCGATGTGGATGACACCGCCGGTCCCTCTGTTTATGCCGCCAACTCCGGGATCAACTTGGCCGGTCCTGAAGGTATTCCGGCCAGTACCTCGCACAGTCCAGCCGGTACAGCCGATCCAGCCGAGTACACGCGCATTTCCACTTCTACGCAAGAGGACTCAGACCAAATGAGCTACCGGCTCCAGGACATGCACTTAGAGGAAGTCTCTACACCAGTGGTACCTCAAGGAGCAATGACAAAAAGCAGATCAAGGGCACTCTTCCACAAATTCAGCTTATGGGTCGACAAGCTCCTAGAGGAAGATCGACTAAGGACAATGGGCCAAAAGTGCAAGGAAGAGTCCAATGGCTTCTCAACAACACAAGGGACATCAGAGACTTGGGCTTTAGTGGCAAGAGAGGTCAGGGCCCAAAGATTCTTAATCCTACTCCAAGTCGAAGACTAGGAGCAAGGCGCGTGCAAGCCACAAGGACGGCCACCTTCCATTTCTTGGCCATGAGGTAAGTTAAGGTAAGTTTCAATTCCAATATATGCCTCATTCTCTTTTGCAGGGTAGGATCTAGAATATTTACTTTTATTGAGTCAAAGACATTTTAGGAATAGGTCCTTTTTCGATTATACACTTTTGTATGTTTTCCTATTGTGCACTTTTGTAAGTTCTCCTTTTCTTATTTGGGTCGACCAAGGTCAAGTTGTTGAGCATATTAATAAGGCTCCTTCCAGCATTGTAGTTCGACAACCTTTTGATATTAATAAAGATAGAACTTTTTCCCCAACAAGTTTTCTCTCAAGAATCTTGCGCTTAGAATCTAGTTGAGACCAGCCATCCTAGCTCTAAGTTTGTGATTTATCACGAGGTTCATCACCCCTCGTGTGGTTCATTTCACCCTTCCATCTTTTACCAACCAGAAAACCCCCATCCAGAAGCCTAAGATTGAGTTTCTCACCTAATCTTCTACAAACAACCCACGCGCATCCAAGCCTTGAATCGAGGCTTGTATCATTTTGGTATCAGAGCTTAAAGCTCCTAAACCAGGTTGTTTCTATCCTTTAGCTTATTTTTTTTAGTTCTTGCATTAGTTTAAGTCGCATTCAAGAAAAATAAAAAAATAACATCAAACTCCAAACCGAGTGCATCTAGCCTTCTACGTGTATCACTAGGGTTTAGATTCACTTTTGCATTACCATTCACGTTTTCCTTTTTGTTTAAATCATATTTCCTTTATTTTTAAGTTAAATTAAAAAGAAAAGAAAAAGAAAATAGAAAGAATACTAAAAGAATTCGAATTGGACAGCTAGCACAAGTCGTCAAGAAAGTTTCCTTTTTCTCAAATCTTCATATCTTTGAATTTCCAATTCTCAGATTTTTTTCCTTTTTGCAAAATTTTCGAATCCTTATAAAAAGAAAACACTCCTAATAATTTAGGAGCATCCTAACTTGTCTTCTTTCTTTGTAGCACACAATGGTAGAAGAAAATAGAGACGCAACCGAAGCCATGACGGCCATGTTCACCACACTCCAAACACAACTCGCATCCATAGTCGAGAGATTGGAGCGCGAGGAAAGACCAGTGAGATTCCAGGCCATAAGGCACGTGAGAGCTGAGCAAGACCGTCCTGAGAGTCCTGAGCACCTTAGGACACGGCATGAACAGGAGGAACCCCAGCCAGATGGAGATGAGGACACACAACCTCATAACTATCACCATAGGCCGAGAGGACCTCCACGGCAACCAGAGGCAGAAGATGATGGCTTTGAGCCATATGGTCTTCACCAGAGACCAAGAATGCCTCCTAGACATCATGAGGATGGAGATGAACACGCCTATAACCGGGTAGCTCATCCTGATGTTAAGCTAACTCCTCCAAGTTTTGCAGGAAAAGTAGACCCCGAGGCTTACCTAGATTGGGAGAGAAGAATGGATCATATCTTTGACCATTACAACCAACCAGGACCTACGAGAGTCTCAATGGGAGTAGCACAACTCACGGACAATGCCCTCATCTGGTGGGATCGTGAGGTATCTGACAGAAGGAGGAAGAGAATGAGGCCCATAGACTCATGGGTCGACATGAAAGACCTCATGCGACAAAGGTTTGTTCCACCTTACTTTCATAGAGACTTGCAACGTCGTTTTTGTACTCTTAAGCAGGGTACTAGATCAGTACAGGAGTACTCTGAAGAGTTCGAGAAGCTAAGGAACAGACTGGAGCTCAATGATGATGAAGAAGCATTGATGGCACAATTCTTGGATGGTCTCCAAGAAAGAATCAGCCGCAAGGTGGAAAGGCAAATCAGCACATCAAACGTAAGGTGGAAAGAATCAGCCGCAAGGTGGAAATCCACCTATCTGTCTAGGCTGATCAGCACATCAAACGTAAGAGCCAAGACATCCGCAGCAAGCCTAAGACACCTTGGGCACCAAGCAACATGCCCAAGCCTGTAGACAAAGGCAAGAGCATAGAGATCGAGTCAAGGTTCAAGAGCAAGCCTCCTGAACCCACCCGTGACCAGAGAGAGCCTGGTAAGTCTTCTTACCCTCAAAGATCATGTGACATCACTTGTTTCAAGTGTAGGGGTCGTGGACACATCTCAAGGGAGTGCCCAAACAACCGGGTCATGTTGATTACGGAGGCCGGAGAATATGAGTCCCAAGATGAAGAGGACTATGAACCAGAAGAGGAATATGGTGACATTGAGTACCCTGATGTGGGGGAAGTGCTGGTCTCTAGACGCATCCTCAGTGCAATGGTGGATCCTTCAGAGACCATCCAAAGGGAGAACATCTTCCACAGCCGTTGCACCATCAAGGGCAAGGTATGTAACCTCATCATAGATGGTGGTTCTTGCACTAACGTTGCTAGTGCATATATGGTTGATAAGCTAGGTCTAGAAAAGACAAGGCATCCTCGACCATATAGGCTGAGATGGCTGGATGACAAAGTGGAGCTCAAGATCCATGAGCAAGTCACTGTGCCATTCACTGTGGGCAAGTACCAAGACCAAGTCGTGTGCGACGTAGTGCCCATGCAAGCTGGCCATCTTCTGCTAGGAAGACCATGGCAGTTTGACAAAGAGACCAGGCATGATGGCCGAACCAATCTATACACTTTTGTGCATGACAAGAGAAAGGTCATCTTTGCTCCTCTTACACCTGCCAGGTACACGAGCTACAACTCCAAATGAGTAAGGAAAAGAAACTTATCAAGTCTCATTTTCTTATTCAACCAAGCCATATCCGGGGAGCTTTAGCCTCAAAGGATTTAATGTTACTAATGGTCTTCAAAGAAATTTTAAGTATAGAACAGGAACAGGTAGAGCTACCTCCTGAAGTAGCAAGTCTCCTCAACAAGTTCCAGGATGTGTTTCCAGAGTAGATACCAGCAGGCTTGCCTCCTTTACGTGGCATAGAACACCAGATTGATCTAGTGCCCGGAGCAGCCCTGCCCAACCGGCCAGCCAACCGGATGAGTCCAGAGGAGTCCAAGGAGCTTGAGAAGCAAGTCAAGGAGCTCCTGGAGAAAGGATATGTTCGAGAGAGCCTCAGTCCATGTGCCATACCAGTGCTACTAGTGCCCAAGAAGGATGGGACTTGGTGCATGTGCGTGGACTGCCGAGCAATCAACAACATCACAGTCAAGTACCGGCATCCAATACCACGGCTGGATGACATGCTAGATGAGCTGAGTGGAGCCACGGTCTTCTCCAAGATAGACCTCAAGAGTGGATACCACCAGGTCAGGATGAAAGAAGGTGATGAATGGAAGACTGCTGTCAAGACAAAGCAAGGGCTCTACGAGTGGACAGTCATGCCATTTGGCTTGACTAATGCCCCAAGCACCTTTATGCGCCTTATGAACCAAGTTCTTAGGGCGTACATCAGTAAGTTTGTAGTGGTTTACTTTGATGACATACTAGTTTATAGTAAGTGCATACGGGAACACCTCACACATCTTGAGATGGTACTTAAAACCCTTTGACAAGAAGAGCTTTATGCCAATCTCAAGAAGTGCATCTTTTGTACTGATAAACTTGTCTTTTTAGGTTTTGTTGTAAGTTCACAGGGCCTACAGGTTGATGAAGAGAAGATTCAAGCCATACAAGAATGGCCAACACCAGGCAACATCAGCCAAGTAAGGAGCTTCCACAGACAGGCCAGCTTCTATAGGAGATTCATGCCCAACTTCAGCAGTATTGCCTCACCATTGATGGCAGTAGTGAAGAAGAACGTGGGATTCAGCTGGGGAGAAGCTCAGGAGAAAGCATTCTAGGCCTTGAAGGACAGCCTTACACATGCACCAGTGCTAGTCCTGCCCGACTTCAACAAGACATTTGAAGTGGAGTTTGATGCCTCTGGAATAGGCATAGGAGCAGTGCTAACCCAAGGAGGGAGACCAGTGGCATACTTCAGTGAGAAGCTAGGTGGTGCCTCACTGAACTACCCCACTTATGACAAGGAGCTTTATGCCCTTGTCCGAGCATTGGAGCCTTGGCAGCATTACTTCCTGTCCAAGGAGTTTGTGATCCACACTGGTCATGAGACTCAAACACCTCAAAGGGCAAACCAATCTCAAGAGGAGACATGCCAGGTGGATGGAGTTCATAGAGACCTTCCCGTACGTCATCAAGTACAAGAAGGGCAAAGATAATGTGGTAGCCGATGCACTATCAAGGAGGTTTGCCTTGATATCCACCATGGAGGCAAAGGTCCTAGGGTTCGATCACATCAAGGACCTATACAAGGATGATCCTGACTTGGCTGAGAGCTACAAGGAGTGTGGCACAGGGAGTCATGGCAAGTTCTACATCCATGAGGGATTCGTGTTCCGAGAAAGAAGGCTGTACATACCACAAGGATTATTAAGGGAGCTTATCATCCGAGAAGCTCATGGAGGAGGACTCATGGGCCACTTTGGTGTCGACAAGACTCTAGCAGTGGTCAAGGAGCACTTCTACTGGCCACACATCAAGAGGACAGTAGAAGCTCATTGTGCAAGATGCATCACTTGCAAGAAGGCAAAGTCCCGAGTGCAACCTCACGGGTTGTATCTCCCACTACCCATACCCACACATCCATGGGTGGACATCTCAATGGACTTTGTTCTAGGTCTGCCCAAGATCAACCACAAAGATTGAATCTTTGTAGTGGTGGACAGATTCTCCAAGATGACACACTTCATTCCATGTGCCAATGTCAATGATGCCACACAAACAGCTGAGCAGTTCTTCAGGGAGATAGTACGGCTTCATGGAGTGCCAAGGACTATCGTATCAGACAGGGACACCAAGTTCCTCAGCCATTTCTGGAGGACCCTTTGGAGAAAGCTAGGCACGAAGCTACTCTTCTCAACCACTTGCCATCCTCAAACCGATGGCCAAACTGAAGTTGTCAACAGGACCCTATAACCTCTTCTCAGAACTACACTAGGGAAGAACCTAAAGACTTGGGTGGAATGCCTGCCATTCATAGAGTTCGCTTACAACCGAGCCGTGCACTCAGCAACCAAGAAGAAACCATTTGAAGTGGTATACGGCTTCAACCCTCTCACCCCATTGGAACAAACACCACTACCACCAGCTGAGATGACCAACCTCAACGGAGCATCCAAGGCAGAGTTCATAAGGAGATTACACCAGAAGGTAGCAGAAAACTTGGAGAAGAGGACCGGACACTACGTGACTTATGCCAACAAGGGAAGATAGGAGGGGATCTTTCAACCAGGCGATTGGGTGTGGCTACACCTACGACATGAGAGGTTCCCAAACCTAAGGAGTTCCAAGCTAGCACCAAGAGGAGATGGACTATTCAGAGTGCTCGAGAGGATCAACAACAACGCCTACCGGATCGAGCTCCTAGGTGAGTTTAATGTGTCCAATACATTCAATGTTACTAACTTAGCCCCTTTCCATCCAGATGAACCAGTTTTGAGGACAAAACCTACTGAAGAGGGAGGGGATGATGAGGACATCAGGTCATACATCCAGCCAGGAGACTAGACTGGCCGACCAGGAAGCTTGCCCGAGACAGCCGGACCATCTGGCACGCCTTCTGGCCCAAGCAGTACCGCCGGACCCTCGACCACAAGGACCAGAGCAACCAGCATTGCCGGCGGAGAGGCCCATGCTTCCAGCACACTTGGTGGCGACGTGGATGACACCGCCGGTCCCTCTGGTGATGCCGCCAACTCCGAGATCAACTTGGCCGGTCCTGAAGGCATTCCGGCCAGTACCTCGCACAGTCCAGCCGATACAGCCGATCCAGCCGAGTACACGCACATTTCCACTTCTACGCAAGAGGACTCGGACCAAATGAGCTACCAGCTCCAGGACATGCACTTAGAGGAAGTCTCTACAACAGTGGTACCTCAAGGAGCAATGACAAGAAGCAGATCAAGGGCACTCTTCCACAAATTTAGCTTATGGGTCGACAAGCTTCTAGAGGAATATCGACTAAGGACATTGGGCCAAAAGTGCAAGGAAGAGTCCAATGGCTTCTCAACAACACAAGGGACATCAGAGACTTGGGCTTTAGTGGCAAGAGAGGTCAGGGCCCAAAGATTTTTAACCCTACTCCAAGTCGAAGACTAGGAGCAAGGCGCGTGCATGCCACAAGGACGGCCACCTTCCATTTCTTGGCCATGAGGTAAGTTAAGGTAAGTTTCAATTTGAATATATGCCTCTTTCTGTTTTGCAGGGTAGGATCTAGAATATTTACTTTTATTGAGTCAAAGACATTTTAGGAATAGGTCCTTTTTCGATTATACACTTTTGTATCTTTTCCTTTTGTGCACTTTTGTAAGTTTTCCTTTTCTTATTTGGGTCAACCCTAGAAGGTCAAGCTGTCGAGCATATTAATAAGGCTCCTTCCAGCATTGTAGTTCGACAACCTTTTTGATATTAATAAAGATAGAACATTTTCCCCAACAAGTTTTCTCTCAAGAATCTTGTGCGCTTAGAATCAAGCTGAGACCAGCCCTCCTTGCTCTAAGTTTGTGATTTATCACGAGGTTCATCACCCCTCGTGTGGTTCACTTCAACCTTCCATCTTTTACCAACCAGAAAACCCTCATCCAGAAGCCTAAGGTTGAGTTTCTCACCTAATCTTCTACAAACAGCCCACGCGCATCCAAGCCCTGAATCGAGGCTTGTATCATATGGGCAGTGGGAGATACAACCCGTGAGGTTGCACTCGGGACTTTGCCTTCTTGCAAGTGATGCATCTTGCACAATGAGCTTCTACTGTCCTCTTGATGTGTGGCCAGTAGAAGTGCTCCTTGACCAGTGCTAGAGTCTTGTCGACACCAAAGTGGCCCATGAGTCCTCCTCCATGAGCTTCTCGGATGATAAGCTCCCTTAATAATCCTTGTGGTATGTACAGCCTTCTTTCTCGGAACACGAATCCCTCATGGATGTAGAACTTGCCATGACTCCCTGTGCCACACTCCTTGTAGCTCTCAGCAAAGTCAGGATCATCCTTGTATAGGTCCTTGATGTGCTCGAACCCTAGGACCTTTGCCTCCATGGTGGATATCAAGGCAAACCTCCTTGATAGTGCATCGGCTACCACATTATCTTTGCCCTTCTTGTACATGATGATGTACGGGAAGGTCTCTATGAACTCCATCCACCTGACATGTCTCCTCTTGAGATTGGTTTGCCCTCTGAGGTGTTTGAGAGTCTCGTGATCAGTGTGGATCACAAACTCCTTGGTGATGAGGACATCAGGTCGTACATCCAGCCAGGAGACCAGACTGGCCGACCAGGAAGCTTGCCCGAGACAGCAGGACCATCTGGCACGTCTGTCGGACCAGGCAGTACCGCCGGACCCTCAACCTATAGGACCAGACCGGTCAGCATCACCGGCGGAGAGGCCCAAGCTCCCGGCACACTTGGTGGGGACGTGGATGACACCGCCGGTCCCTCTGGTGATGCCGCCGACTCCGGGATCAACTTGGCCGGTCCTGAAGGCATTCTGGCCAGTACCACGCACAATCCAGCCGGTACAGCCGATCCAGCCGAGTACACGCGCAATTCCACTCACACAAGAGGACTCGTACCAAATGAGCTACCAGCTCCAGGACATGCACCTAGAAGAAGTATCTACACCAGTGGTACCTCAAGGAGCAATGACAAGAAGCAGATCAAGGGCACTCTTCCACAAATTCAGCTTATGGGTCGACAAGCTCCTAGAGGAAGATCAGCTAAGGACAATAGGCCAAAAGAGCAAAGTAGAGTCCAAAGGCTTCTCAACAACACAAGGAACATCAGAGACTTGGGCTTTAGTGGCAAGAGAGGTCAGGGCCCAAAGATTTGTAACCCTACTCCAAGTCGAAGACTAGGAGCAAGGCGCGTGCATGCCACAAGGACGGCCACCTTCCATTTCTTGGCCATGAGGTAAGTTAAGGTAAGTTTTCAATAAGAATATTTGCCTCTTTCTGTTTTGCAGGGTAGGATCTAGAATATTTACTTTTATTGAGTCAAAAACATTTTTGGAATAGGTCCTTTTTTCGATTATACACTTTTGTATCTTTTCCTTTGTGCACTTTTGTAAGTTTTCCTTTTCTTATATGGGTCGACCCTAGAATGTCAAGCTGTCGAGCATATTAATAAGGCTCCTTCCAGCATTATAGTTCGACAACCTTTTTGCTAATTAATAAAGATTGAATTTTCTTTACAAGTTATTCTCTCAAAGAAGCTTGTGCGCTTAGAACCTAGTTGAGACCAGCCCTCCTAGCTCTAAGTTTGTGATTTATCACGAGGTTCATCACCCCTCGTGTGGTTCACTTCACCCTTCCATCTTTTACCAACCAGAAAACCCCCATCCAGAAGCCTAAGGTTGAGTTTCTCACCTAATCTTCTACAAACAGCCCACGCGCATCCAAGCCTTTAATCGAGGCTTGTATCATTTTGGTATCAGAGCTTAAAGCTCCTAAACCAGGTTGTTTCTATCTTTTTGCTTGTTTTGTTTTTAGTTCTTGCATTAGTTTAAGTCGCATTCAAGAAAAATCAAAAAAATAACCTCAAACTCCAAACCGAGTGCATCTAGCCTCCTACATGTATCACTAGGGTTTAGATTCACTTTTGCATTGCATTCATGTTTTCCTTTTTGTTTAATTCATATTTCTATTAATTTTAAGTTAAATTAAAAAGAAAAGAAAACGAAAAGAAAAGAAAATAGGAAAATACCCAAAAGATTTCGAATTGGACAGCTAGCACAAGTTGTCTAGGAAGTTTCCTTTTATTCGAATTTCCTTTCCTTAGGATTTTTCCTTTTTGCATTTTTTTCAAACCCCTTATAAAAAGAAAACCCTCCTAACAATTTAGGAGCATCCTAACTTGTCTTCTTTCTTTGTAGCACACCATGGGAGAAGAGAATAGAGAAGCAGCCGAAGCCATGATGGCCATGTTCACCACACTCCAAACACAACTCGCATCCATAGGCGAGAGATTGGAGCGCGTGGAAAGACCGGTGAGATTCCAGGCCATAAGGCACGTGAGAGCTGAGCAAGACCGTCCTGAGGGTCCTGAGCACCCTAGGACACGGCACAAACAGGAGGAACCCCAGCCAGATGGAGATGAGGACACACAACCTCATAACTATCACCATAGACCGAGAGGACCTCCACGGCAACCAGAGGCAGAAGATGATGGCTTTGAGCCATATGGTCTTCACCAGAGACCAAGAATGCCTCCTAGACATCATGAGGATGGAGCTGAACACACCTACAACCGAGTAATTCATCCTGATGTTAAACTAACTCCTCCAAGTTTTGCAGGAAAAGTAGACCCTGAGGCTTACCTAGATTGGGAGAGGAGAATGGATCATATCTTTGATCACTACAACCAACCAGGACCTAGGAGAGTCTCAATGGCAGTTGCACAACTCACGGACAATGCCCTCATCTGGTGGGATCGTGAGGTATCTGACAGAAGGAGGAAGAGAATGAGGCCCATAGACTCATGGGTCGACATGAAAGACCTCATGCGACAAAGGTTTGTTCCACCTTACTTTCATAGAGATTGGCAACGTCGTTTTCGTACTCTTAAGCAGGGTACCAGATCAGTAGAAGAATACTATGAAGAGTTTGAGAAGCTAAGGAACAGATTGGAGCTCAATGATGATGAAGAAACATTGATGGCACAATTCTTGGATGGACTCCAAGAAAGGATCAGCCGCAAGGTGGAAAGGCAAATCTACAATGACTTCAAAGACTTGTTCCACCTATCTGTGCAAGCTGAGCAGCACATCAAACGTAAGAGCCAAGACATCCGCAGCAAGCCTAAGACACCTTGGGCACCAAGCAACATGCCCAAGCCTGTAGACAAAGGCAAAAGCATAGAGATCGAGTCAAGGTTCAAGAGCAAGCCTCGTGAACCCACCCGTGACCAGAGAGGGCCTGGTAAGTCTTCTAACCCTCAAAGATAACGTGACATAACTTGTTTCAAGTGCAGGGGACGTGGACACATCTCAAGAGAGTGCCCAAACAACCGAGTCATGCTGATTACGGAGGCAGGAGAGTATAAGTCCCAAGATGAAGAGGACTATGAGCCAGAAGGAGAGTATGGTGACATTGAGTACCCTAATGTGGGGGAAGTGCTGGTCACTAGACGTATCCTCAGTGCAATGGTGGATCCTTCAGAGACCATCCAAAGGGAGAACATCTTCCACAGCCGTTGCACCATAAAGGGCAAGGTATGTAACCTCATCATAGATGGTGGTTCTTGCACTAACGTTGCTAGTGCATATATGGTTGATAAGCTAGGCCTGGAGAAGACAAAGCATCCTCGACCATATAGACTGAGATGGCTCGATGACAAAGTGGAGCTAAAGATCCATGAACAAGTCATTGTACCATTCAGTGTGGGCAAGTACCAGGATCAACTCGTGTGCGACGTGGTGCCCATGCAAGCTGGCCATCTTCTACTAGGAAGACCATGGCAGTTTGACAAAGAGACCAGGCATGATGGCCGAACCAATTTCTACACCTTCGTGCATGACAAGAGAAAGGTCAGCCTAGCAACTCGTACACCTGCTCAGGTACACGAGCTACAACTCCAAATGAGTAAGGAAAAGAAACTTATCAAGTCTAATTTTCTTATTCAACCAAGCCATGTCCGGAGAGCTTTAGCCTCGAAGGATTTAATGTTACTAATGGTCTTCAAAGAAGTTTTGAGTGTAGAACAGGGACAGGTAGAGCTACCTCCTTAAGTAGCAACTCTCCTCAACAAGTTCCAGGATGTATTTCCAGAGGAGATACCAGCAGGCTTGCCTCCTTTACGTGGCATAGAACACCAGATTGATCTAGTGCCCAGAGCAGCCCTGCCCAACCGACCAGCCTACCGGATGAGTCCAGAGGAGTCCAAGGAGCTTGAGAAGCAAGTCAAGGAGCTCCTGGAGAAAGGATATGTTCGAGAGAGCCTCAGTCCATGTGCCATACCAGTGCTACTAGTGCCCAAGAAGGATGGGACTTGGTGCATGTGCGTGGACTGCCGAGCAATCAACAACATCACAGTCAAGTACCGGCATCCGATACCACGGATGGATGACATGCAAGATGAGCTGAGTGGAGCCACGGTCATCTCCAAGATAGACCTCAAGAGTGGATACCAACATGTCAGGATGAAGGAAGGTGATGAATGGAAGACTGCTTTCAAGACAAAGCAAGGGCTCTATGAGTGGACAGTCATGCCATTCGGCTTGACTAATGTCCCAAGCACCTTCATGCGCCTTATGAACCAAGTTCTTAGGGCGTACATCAGTAAGTTTTTTGTAGTTTACTTTGACGACATTTAAGTTTATAGTAAGTGCTTAAGGTATCACCTCACACATCTTGAGTTGGTGCTTAAAACTCTTCGACAAGAAGAGCTTTATGCCAATCTCAAGAAGTGCATCTTTTGTACTGATAAACTTGTCTTCTTAGGATTTGTTGTAAGTTCACAAGGCCTACAATTTGATGTAGAGAAGATTCGAACCATACAAGAATGGCCAACACCAAGCAACATCAGCAAAGTGAGGAGCTTCCATGGACTGGCCAGCTTCTACAGGAGATTTGTGCCCAACTTCAGTAGTATTGCCTCAACATTGACGGCAGTAGTGAAGAAGAACATGGGATTCAGCTGGGGAGAAGCTCAGGAGAAGGCATTCCAGGCCTTGAAGGACAGCCTTATACATGCACCAGTGCTAGTCCTGCCCGACTTCAACAAGACGTTTGAAGTGGAGTGTGATACCTCTGGAATAGGCATAGGAGCAGTGCTAACCCAAGGAGGGAGGCCAGTGGTATACTTCAGTGAGAAGCTAGTTGGTGCCTCACTGAACTACCCCCACTTATGACAAGGAGCTTTATGCCCTGGTCCGAGCATTGGAGACTTGGCATCATTACTTGCTGTCCAAGGAGTTTGTGATCCACACTGATCACGAGACTCTCAAACACCTTAGAGGGAAAACCAATCTCAAGAGGAGACATGCCAGGTGGATGGAGTTCATAGAGACCTTCCCGTACATCATCAAGTACAAGAAGGGCAAAGATAATGTGGTAGCCAATGCACTATCAAGGAGGTTTGCCTTGATAACAACCATGGAGGCAAAGGTCCTAGGATTCGAGCACATTAAGGATCCATACAAGGATGATCCTGACTTTGCTGAGAGCTACAAGGAGTGTGGCACAGGGAGTCATGGCAAGTTCTACATCCATGAGGGATTCTTGTTCCGAGAAAGAAGGCTGTGCATACCACAAGGATCATTAAGGGAGCTTATCATCAGAGAAGCTCATGGAGGAGGACTCATGGGCCACTTTGGTGTCGACAAGACTCTAGCAGTGGTCAAGGAGCACTTCTACTGGCCACACATCAAGAGGACAGTAGAAGCTCATTGTGCAAGATGCATCACTTGCAAGAAGGCAAAGTCCCGAGTGCAACCTCACGGGTTGTATCTCCCACTACCCATACCCACACATCCATGGGTGGACATCTCAATGGACTTTGTTCTAGGTCTGCCCAAGATCAACCACAAAGATTGAATCTTTGTAGTGGTGGACAGATTCTCCAAGATGACACACTTCATTCCATGTGCCAATGTCAATGATGCCACACAAACAGCTGAGCAGTTCTTCAGGGAGATAGTACGGCTTCATGGAGTGCCAAGGACTATCGTATCAGACAGGGACACCAAGTTCCTCAGCCATTTCTGGAGGACCCTTTGGAGAAAGCTAGGCACGAAGCTACTCTTCTCTACCACCTGCCATCCTCAAACCGATGGCCAAACTGAAGTTGTCAACAGGACCCTATAACCTCTTCTCAGAACTACACTAGGGAAGAACCTAAAGACTTGGGTGGAATGCCTGCCATTCATAGAGTTCGCTTACAACCGAGCCGTGCACTCAGCAACCAAGAAGAAACCATTTGAAGTGGTATACGGCTTCAACCCTCTCACCCCATTGGAACAAACACCACTACCACCAGCTGAGATGACCAACCTCAACGGAGCATCCAAGGCAGAGTTCATAAGGAGATTAGACCAGAAGGTAGCAGAAAACTTGGAGAAGAGGACCGGACAGTACGTGACTCATGCCAACAAGGGAAGAATGGAGGTGATCTTTCAACCAGGAGATTGGGTGTGGCTACACCTACGGCAGGAGAGGTTCCCAAACCTAAGGAGCTCCAAGCTAGCACCAAGAGGAGATGGACCATTCAGAGTGCTCGAGAGGATCAACAACAACGCCTACCGGATCGAGCTGCCAGGTGAGTTTAATGTGTCCAATACGTTCAATGTTACTGACTTAGCCCCTTTCCATACAGATGAACCAGTTTTGAGGACAAAACCTACTGAAGAGGGAGGGAATGATGAGGACATCAGGTCGTACATCCAGCCAGGAGACCAGACTGGCCGACCAGGAAGCTTGCCCGAGACAGCAGGACAATCTGGCACGTCTGCCGGACCAGGCAGTACCGCCGGACCCTCGACCTATAGGACCAGACCGGTCAGCATCGCCGGCGGAGAGGCCCAATGATGAGGACATCAGGTCGTACATCCAGCCAGGAGACCAGACTGGCCGACCAGGAAGCTTGCCCGAGACAGCAGGACCATCTGGCGCGCCTGCCGGACCAGACAGTACCGCCGGACCCTCGACCTATAGGACCAGACCGGTCAACATCGCCGGCGGAGAGGCCCAAGCTTCCGGCACACTTGTTGGGGACGTGAATGACACCGCCGGTCCCTCTGATGACACCGCCGACTCCGGGATCAACTTGGCCGGTCCTGAAGTCAATCCGGCCAGTACAGCGCACAATCCAGCCGGTACAGCCGATCCAGCCGAGTACACGCGCACTTCCACTTCTACACAAGAGGACTCGGACCAAATGAGCTACCAGCTCCAGGAAATGCACTTAGAGGAAGTCTCTACACCAGTGGTACCTCAAGGAGCAAAGACAAGAAGCAGATCAAGGGCGCTCTTCCACAAATTCAGCTTGTGGGTCGACAAGCTCCTAGAGTAAGATCGACTAAGGACAATGGGCCAAAAACACAAGGAAAAGTCCAATAGCTTCTCCACAACACAAGGGACATTAGAGACTTGGGTTTTAGTGGAAAGAGAGGTCAGGGCCCAGAGATTTGTAAACCTACTCCAAGTCGAAGACTAGGAGCAAGGCGCGTGCATGCCACAAGGACGGCCACCTTCCATTTCTTGGCCGTGAGGTGAGTTAAGGTAAGTTTACATTCGATTATATGCCTCTTTCTGTTTTGCAGGGTAGGATCTAGTTGCTTTACATTTTTGAGTCAAGAACATTTTAGGAATAGGTCCTTTTTCGGTTATACACTTTTGTATTTTTTCCTTTTGTGCACTTTTGTAAACTTTCCTTTTTCTTTATTTGTGTCGACCCTAGACGGTCAAGCTGTCGAGCATATTAATAAGGCTCCTTCCAGCATTGTAGTTCGACAACCTTTTTGCTAATTAATAAAGATCGAATTTTCTTTACAAGTTATTCTCTCAAAGAAGCTTGTGCGCTTAGAACCTAGTTGAGACCAGCCCTCCTAGCTCTAAGTTTGTGATTTATCACGAGGTTCATCACCCCTCGTGTGGTTCATTTCACCCTTCCATCTTTTACCAACCAGAAAACCCCCATCCAGAAGCCTAAGATTGAGTTTCTCACCTAATCTTCTACAAACAACCCACGCGCATCCAAGCCTTGAATCGAGGCTTGTATCATTTTGGTATCAGAGCTTAAAGCTCCTAAACCAGGTTGTTTATGTCCTTTTGCTTGTCTTATTTCTAGTTCTTGCATTAGTTTAAGTCGTATTCAAGAAAAATCAGAAAAACAACATCAAACTCCAAACCGAGTGCATCTAGCCTCCTACGTGTATCACTAGGGTTTAGATTCACTTTTTGCATTGCATACACGTTATCCTTTTTGTTTAAGTCATATTTCCTTTATTTTTAAGTTTAATTAAAAAGAAAAGAAAAAGAAAATAGAAAAGATACTAAAAGGATTCGAATTGGACAGCTAGCACAAGTTGTCTAGGAAGTTTCCTTTTTCGAATTTCCTTTCTTTAGAATTTTTCCTTTTGCATTTTTTTCAAACCACATACAAAAAGAAAACTCTCCTAATAATTTAGGAGCACCCTAATTGTCTTCTTTCTTTGTAGTACACATGGGAGAAGAGAATAGAGACGCAGCTGAAGCCATGATGGCCATGTTCACCACACTCCAAACACAACTCGCATCCATAGGCGAGAGGTTGGAGCGCGTGGAGAGACCAGTAAGATTCCAGGCCATAAGGCACGTGAGAGCTGAGCCAGATCGTCCTGAGGGGCCTGAGTACCTTAGGACACGGCACGAACAGGAGGAACCCCAGCCAGATGGAGATGAGGACACACAACCTCATAACTATCACCATAGGCCGAGAGGACCTCCACGGCAATCAGAGGCAGAAGATGATGGCTTTGAGCCATATGGTCTTCACCAGAGACCCAGAATGCCTCCTAGACGTCATGAGGATGAAGATGAACACACCTACAACCGGGTAATTCATCCTGATGTTAAACTAACTCCTCCAAGTTTTGCAGGAAAAGTAGACCCCGAGCCTTACCTAGATTGGGAGAAGCGAATGGATCATATCTTTGATCACTACAACCAACCAGGACCTAGGAGAGTCTCAATGGCAGTTGCACAACTCACGGACAATGCCCTCATCTGGTGGGATCGTGAGGTATCTGACAGAAGGAGGAAGAGAATGAGACCCGTAGACTCATGGATCGACATGAAAGACCTCATGCGACAAAGGTATGTTCCACCTTACTTTCATAGGGATTTGCAACGACGTTTTCGTACTCTTAAGCAGGGTACCAGATCAGTAGAGGAGTACTATGAAGAGTTTGAGAGACTAAGGAACAGGCTGGAGCTCAATGACAATGAGGAGGCTTTGATGGCACAATTCTTGGATGGACTTCATGAGAGAACCAGCCGCAAGGTGGAAAGGCAAATCTACAATGACTTAGGACTTGTTCCACCTATCTGTCCAGGCTGAGCAGCACATCAAACGTAAGAGCCAAGACATCCGCAGCAAGCCTAAGACACCTTGGGCACCAAGCAACATGCCTAAGACCATAGACAAAGGCAAAAGCGTAGAGATCGAGTCAAGGTTCAAGAGCAAGCCTCCTGAACCATCCCGTGACCAGAGAGAGCCTGGTAAGTCTTCTAACCCTCAAAGATCACGTGACATAACTTGTTTCAAGTGCAGGGGACGTGGACACATTTCAAGGGAGTGCCCAAACAACCGAGTCATGCTGATTACGGAGGCAGGAGAATATTAGTCCCAAGATGAAGAGGAATATGAACCAGAAGGAGAATATGGTGACATTGTGTACCCTGATGTAGGGGAAGTGCTGGTCACTAGACGTATCCTCAGTGCAATGGTGGATCCTTCAGAGACCATCCAAAGGGAGAACATCTTCCACAGCCGTTGCACCATCAAGGGAAAGGTATGTAACCTCATCATAGATGGTGGTTCTTGCACTAACGTTGCTAGTGCGTATATGGTTGATAAGCTAGGTCTAGAGAGGACACGACATCCTCGACCATATAGACTGAGATGGCTTGATGACAAAGTGGAGCTCAAGATTCATGAGCAAGTCACTGTGCCATTCAGTGTGGGCAAGTACCAAGACCAGGTCGTGTGCGACGTGGTGCCCATGCAAGCTGGTCATCTTCTACTAGGAAGACCATGGCAGTTTGACAAAGAGACCCGGCATGATGGCAGAACCAATCTCTACACCTTCGTGCATGACAAGAGAAAGGTCAGCCTAGCTCCTCTTACACCTGCCCAAGTACATGAGCTACAACTCCAAATGAGTAAGGAAAAGAAACTTGTCAAGTCTAACTTTCTTATTCAACCTAGTCATGTCTGGAGAGCTTTAGCCTCGAAGGACTTAATGTTACTAATGGTTTTCAAGGAAGCGTTGAGTATAGAACAGGGACAGGTAGAGCTACCTCATGAAGTAGCAACGCTCCTCAACAAATTCCAGGATGTATTTCCAGAGGAGATACCAGCAGGCTTGCCTCCTTTACGTGGCATAGAACATCAGATTGATCTAGTGCCCGGAGCAGCCCTGCCCAACCGGCCAGCCTACGGGATGAGTCCAGAGGAGTCCAAGGAACTTGAGAAGCAAGTCAAGGAGCTCCTGGAGAAAGGATATGTTCGAGAGAGCCTCAGCCCATGTGCTGTACCAGTGCTACTAGTGCCCAAGAAGGATGGGACTTGGCGCATGTGCGTGGACTGCCGAGCAATCAACAACATCACAGTCAAGTATAGGGATCCAATACCACGACTGGATGACATGCTAGATGAGCTGAGTGGAGCCACGGTCTTCTCTAAGATAGACCTCAAAAGTGGATACCACCAGGTAAGAATGAAGGAAGGTGATGAGTGGAAGATTGCTTTCAAGACAAAGCAAGGGCTCTACGAGTGGACAGTCATGCCATTTTGCTTGACTAATGCCCCAAGCACCTTCATGCGCCTTATGAACCAAGTTCTTAGGGCGTACATCAGTAAGTTTGTGGTAGTTTATTTTGATGACATACTTGTTTATAGTAAGTGCCTACGGGAACACCTCACACATCTTGAGATGGTCCTTAAAACCCTTCGACAAGAAGAGCTTTATGCCAATCTCAAGAAGTGCACCTTTGTACTGATAAGCTTGTCTTTTTAGGTTTTGTTGTGAGTTCACAGGGCCTACAGGTTGATGAGGAGAAGATTCGAGCCATACAAGAATGGCCAACACCAGGAAACATCAGCCAAGTATGGAGCTTCCACGGACTGGCCAGCTTCTATAGGAGATTCGTGCCCAACTTCACCAGTATTGCCTCGCCACTGACGGCAGTAGTGAAGAAGAACGTGAGATTCAGCTGGGGAGAAGCTCAGGAGAAGGCATTCCAGGCCTTGAAGGACAGCCTGACACACGCACCAGTGCTGGTCCTTCCCGACTTCAACAAGACGTTTGAAATGGAGTGTGATGCCTCTGGAATAGGCATAGGAGCAGTGCTAACTCAAGGAGGGAGACCAGTGGCATACTTCAGTGAGAAGCTAGGTGGTGCCTCACTGAACTACCCCACTTATGACAAGGAGCTCGATGCCCTTGTCCGAGCATTGGAGACTTGGCAGCATTACTTTCTGTCCAAGAGTTCGTGATCCACACTGATCACGAGACTCTCAAACACCTCAGAGGGCAAACCAATCTCAAGAGGAGACATGTCAGGTGGATGGAGTTCATAGAGACCTTCCCGTACATCATCATGTACAAGAAGGGCAAAGATAATGTGGTAGCCGATGCACTATCAAGGAGGTTTGCCTTGATATCCACCATGGAGGCAAAGGTCCTAGGGTTCGATCACATCAAGGACCTATACAAGGATGATCCTGACTTGGCTGAGAGCTACAAGGAGTGTGGCACAGGGAGTCATGGCAAGTTCTACATCCATGAGGGATTCTTGTTCCGAGAAAGAAGGCTGTGCATACCACAAGGATCATTAAGGGAGCTTATCATCAGAGAAGCTCATGGAGGAGGACTCATGGGCCACTTTGGTGTCGACAAGACTCTAGCACTGGTCAAGGAGCACTTCTACTGGCCACACATCAAGAGGACAGTAGAAGCTCATTGTGCAAGATGCATCACTTGCAAGAAGGCAAAGTCCCGAGTGCAACCTCACGGGTTGTATCTCCCACTACCCATACCCACACATCCATGGGTGGACATCTCAATGGACTTTGTTCTAGGTCTGCCCAAGATCAACCACAAAGATTGAATCTTTGTAGTGGTGGACAGATTCTCCAAGATGACACACTTCATTCCATGTGCCAATGTCAATGATGCCACACAAACAGCTGAGCAGTTCTTCAGGGAGATAGTACGGCTTCATGGAGTGCCAAGGACTATCGTATCAGACAGGGACACCAAGTTCCTCAGCCATTTCTGGAGGACCCTTTGGAGAAAGCTAGGCACGAAGCTACTCTTCTCTACCACCTGCCATCCTCAAACCGATGGCCAAACTGAAGTTGTCAACAGGACCCTATCAACTCTTCTCAGAACTACACTAGGGAAGAACCTAAAGACTTGGGTGGAATGCCTGCCATTCATAGAGTTCGCTTACAACCGAGCCGTGCACTCAGCAACCAAGAAGACACCATTTGAAGTGGTATACGGCTTCAACCCTCTCACCCCATTGGAGCAAACACCACTGCCAGCAGCTGAGATGACCAACCTCAACGGAGCATCCAAAGCAGAGTTCATAAGGAGGTTACACCAGAAGGTAGCAGAGAATTTGGAGAAGAGGACCGGACAGTACGTGACTCATGCCAACAAGGGAAGAATGGAGGTGATCTTTCAACCAGGAGATTGGGTGTGGCTACACCTACGGCAGGAGAGGTTCCCAAACCTAAGGAGTTCCAAGCTAGCACCAAGAGGAGATGGACTATTCAGAGTGCTCGAGAGGATCAACAACAACGCCTACCGGATCGAGCTCCTAGGTGAGTTTAATGTGTCCAATACATTCAATGTTACTAACTTAGCCCCTTTCCATCCAGATGAACCAGTTTTGAGGACAAAACCTACTGAAGAGGGAGGGGATGATGAGGACATCAGGTCATACATCCAGCCAGGAGACTAGACTGGCCGACCAGGAAGCTTGCCCGAGACAGCCGGACCATCTGGCACGCCTTCTGGCCCAAGCAGTACCGCCGGACCCTCGACCACAAGGACCAGAGCAACTAGCATTGCCGGCGGAGAGGCCCAAGCTTCCGGCACACTTGGTGGCGATGTGGATGACACCGCCGGTCCCTCTGTTTATGCCGCCAACTCCGGGATCAACTTGGCCGGTCCTGAAGGTATTCCGGCCAGTACCTCGCACAGTCCAGCCGGTACAGCCGATCCAGCCGAGTACACGCGCATTTCCACTTCTACGCAAGAGGACTCAGACCAAATGAGCTACCGGCTCCAGGACATGCACTTAGAGGAAGTCTCTACACCAGTGGTACCTCAAGGAGCAATGACAAGAAGCAGATCAAGGGCGCTCTTCCACAAATTCAGCTTGTGGGTCGACAAGCTCCTAGAGTAAGATCGACTAAGGACAATGGGCCAAAAACACAAGGAAAAGTCCAATAGCTTCTCCACAACACAAGGGACATTAGAGACTTGGGTTTTAGTGGAAAGAGAGGTCAGGGCCCAGAGATTTGTAAACCTACTCCAAGTCGAAGACTAGGAGCAAGGCGCGTGCATGCCACAAGGACGGCCACCTTCCATTTCTTGGCCGTGAGGTGAGTTAAGGTAAGTTTACATTCGAATATATGCCTCTTTCTGTTTTGCAGGGTAGGATCTAGTTGCTTACAAAAGTGCACAAAAGGAAAAAATACAAAAGTGTATAACCGAAAAAGGACCTATTCCTAAAATGTTCTTGACTCAAAAATGTAAAGCAACTAGATCCTACCCTGCAAAACAGAAAGAGGCATATATTCGAATGTAAACTTACCTTAACTCACCTCACGGCCAAGAAATGGAAGGTGGCCGTCCTTGTGGCATGCACGCGCCTTGCTCCTAGTCTTCGACTTGGAGTAGGGTTAAATATCTTTGGGCCCTGACCTCTCTTGCCACTAAAGCCCAAGTCTCTGATGTTCCTTTTGTTGTTGAGAAGCCTTTGGACTCTAATTTGCTCTTCTGGCCCATTGTCCTTAGCTGCTCTTCCTCTAGAAGCTTGTCGACCCATAAGCTGAATTTGTGGAAGAGTGCTCTTGATCTGCTTCTTGTCATTGCTCCTGGAGGTACCACTGGTGTAGATACTTCCTCTAAGTGCATGTCCTGGAGCTGGTAGCTCATTTGGTCCGAGTCCTCTTGTGTAGAAGTGGAGGTGCGCGTGTACTTGGCTGGATCGGCTGTACCGGCTGGATTGTGTGTGGTACTGGCTGGAATGACTTCAGGACCGGCCAAGTTGATCCCAGAGTCGGCGGTGTCATCAAGGGGACCGGCGGTGTCATTCACGTCCCCACCAAGTGTGCCGGAAGCTTGGGCCTCTCCGCCGGCGATGTTGACCGGTCTGGTCCTATAGGTCGAAGGTCCGGCGGTACTGTCTGGTCCGGCAGGCGCGCCAGATGGTCCTGCTGTCTCGGGCAAGCTTCCTTGTCGGCCAGTCTGGTCACCTGGCTGGATGTACGACCTGATGTCCTCATCAGCCACCTTCCATTTCTTGGTCATGAGGTAAGTTAAGGTAAGTTTTCAATAAGAATATTTGCCTCTTTCTGTTTTGCAGGGTAGGATCTAGAATATTTACTTTTATTGAGTCAAAAACATTTTAGGAATAGGTCCTTTTTTCGATTATACACTTTTGTATCTTTTCCTTTGTGCACTTTTGTAAGTTTTCCTTTTCTTATTTGGGTCGACCCTAGAAGGTCAAGCTGTCGAGCATATTAATAAGGCTCATTCCAGCATTGTAGTTCGACAAACTTTTTGCTAATTAATAAAGATCGAATTTTCTTTACAAGTTATTCTCTCAAAGAAGCTTGTGCGCTTAGAACCTAGTTGAGACCAGCCCTCCTAGCTCTAAGTTTGTGATTTATCACGAGGTTCATCACCCCTCGTGTGGTTCACTTCACCCTTCCATCTTTTACCAACCAGAAAAACCCCCATCCAGAAGCCTAAGGTTGAGTTTCTCACCTAATCTTCTACAAACAGCCCACGCGCATCCAAGCCTTGAATCGAGGCTTGTATCACTTGGACAGCAAGTAATGCTGCCAAGTCTCCAATGCTCGGACAAGGGCATAGAGCTCCTTGTCATAAGTTGGGTAGTTCAGTGAGGCACCACCTAGCTTCTCACTGAAGTATGCCACTGGTCTCCCTCCTTGGGTTAGCACTGCTCCTATGCCTATTCCAGAGGCATCAAACTCCACTTCAAATGTCTTGTTGAAGTCGGGCAGGACTAGCACTGGTGCATGTGTAAGGCTGTCCTTCAAGGCCTTGAATGCCATCTCCTGAGCTTCTCCCCAGCTGAATCCCATGTTCTTCTTCACTACTGCCGTCAGTGGTGAGGCAATACTGCTGAAGTTGGGCACGAATCTCCTATAGAAGCTTGCCAGTCCGTGGAAGCTCCTTACTTGGCTGATGTTTCCTGGTGTTGGCCATTCTTGTACGGCTCGAATCTTCTCTTCATCAACCTGTAGGCCCTGTGAACTTACAACAAAACCTAAAAAGACAAGCTTATCAGTACAAAAGGTGCACTTCTTGAGATTGGCATAAAGCTCTTCTTGTCGAAGGGTTTTAAGTACCATCTCAAGATGTGTGAGGTGTTCCCGTAGGCACTTACTATAAACCAATATGTCATCAAAGTAAACCACTACAAACTTACTGATGTACGCTCTAAGAACTTGGTTCATAAGGCGCATGAAGGTGCTTGGGGCATTAGTCAAGTCGAATGGCATGACTGTCCACTCGTATAGCCCTTGCTTTTTCTTGAACGCAGTCTTCCATTCATCACCTTCCTTCATCCTGACCTGGTGGTATCCACTCTTGAGGTCTATCTTGGAGAAGACCGTGGCTCCACTCAGCTCATCTAGCATGTCATCCAACCGTGGTATTGGATGCCGGTACATGACAGTGAGGTTGTTGATTGCTCGGCAGTCCACGCACATTCGCCAAGTCCCATCCTTCTTGGGCACTAGTAGCACTGGTACGGCACATGGACTGAGGCTCTCTTGAACATAGCCTTTCTCCACGAGCTCGTTTACTTGCTTCTCAAGCTCCTTGGACTCATCCGGTAGGCTGGCCGGTTGGGCAGGGCTGCTCCGGGCACTAGATCGATCTGGTGTTCTATGCCATGTAAACGAGGCAAGCCTGCTGGTATCTCCTCTGGAAACACATCCTGGAATTTGTTGAGGAGATTTGCTACTTCAGGAGGTAGCTCTACCTGTTCCTGTTCTATACTCAAGATTTCTTTGAAGACCATTAGTAACATTAAATCCTTCGAGGCTAAAGCTCTCCGGACATGGCTTGGTTGAATAAGAAAATTAGACTTGATGAGTTTCTTTTCCTTACTCATTTGGATTTGTAGCTCGTGTACCTGGGCAGGTGTAAGAGGAGCCAAGCTGACCTTTCTTTTGTCTTGCACAAAAGTGTAGAGATTGGTTCGGCCATCATGTCTGGTCTCTTTGTCAAACTGCCATGGTCTTCCTAGCAGAAGATGGCCAGCTTGCATGGGCACCACGTCGCACACGACTTGGTCTTGGTACTTGCCCACACTGAATGGCACGGTGACTTGCTCATGGATCTTGAGCTCCACTTTGTCATCGAGCCATCTCAGTCTATATGGTCGAGGATGCCTTGTCTTTTCTATACCTAGCTTATCAACCATATATGCACTAGCAACGTTAGTGCAAGAAACCACTATCTATGATGAGGTTACATACTTTGCCCTTGATGGTGCAACGGCTGTGGAAGATGTTCTCCCTCTGGATTGTCTCTGAAGGATCCACCATTGCACTGAGGATCCGTCTAGTGACCAGCACTTCCCCCAAATCAGGGTACTCAATGTCACCATATTCCTCTTCTGGTTCATAGTCCTCTTCATCTTGGGACTCATATTCCCCAGCCTCCGTAATCAGCATGACCCGGTTGTTTGGGCACTCCCTTGAGATGTGTCCACGACCCCTACACTTGAAACAAGTGATGTCACGTGATCTTTGAGGGTTAGAAGACTTACTAGGCTCTCTCTGGTCACGGGTGGGTTCAGGAGGCTTGCTCTTGAACCTTGACTCGATCTCTATGCTCTTGCCTTTGTCTACGGGCTTGGAAATGTTGCTTGGTGCCCAAGGCGTCTTAGGCTTGCTGCGGATGTCTTGGCTCTTACGTTTGATGTGCTGCTCAGCCTGGACAGATAGGTGGAACAAGTCCTTGAAGTCATTGTAGATTTGCCTTTCTACCTTGCGGGTGATCCTTTCTTGGAGTACATCCAAGAATTGTGCCATGAATGCTTCTTCATCATCATTGAGCTCCAATGTGCTCCTTAGCTTCTCGAACTCGTCATAGTATTCTTCTACTGATCTGGTACCCTGCTTCAGAGTATGAAAACGACGTTGAAAGTCACTATGAAAGTAGGGTGGCACAAACCTTTGTCGCATGACATCCTTCATGTCAACCCATGAGTCTATGGGCCTCATTCTTTTCCTCCTTCTGTCGGATACCTCATGATCCCACCAGATGAGGGCATTGTCCGTGAGTTGTGCTACTGCCATTGAGATTCTCCTAGGCCTTGGTTGGTTGTAATGATCAAAGATATGATCCATTCTTCTCTCCCAATCTAAGTAAGCCTCGGGATCCATTATTAGGAGGGTTTTCTTTTTATAAGGGATTCGAAAAAAATGCAAAAACGAAAATTCTAAGGAATGGAAAATTCGAATATATGGATATTTGAATAAAAGGAAATTTTCTTGACAACTATTGCTAGCAGTCCAATTCAAAATCTTTTGGTATTTTTCCTATTTTCTTTTCTTTTTTTTTCTTTTTTTTAATTTAACTTAAAAATAATAGAAATATGATTCTAACAAAAAGGAAAGTCGAATATAGCAATGCAAGAATGATTCTAGAACCTAGTGATGCACGTAGGAACTAGATGCACTCGGTATGACTTAGATGTTTTTTTTTTTATTTTCTGGAATGAAACTTAAACTAATGCAAGAACAAGAAACAAGACAAGCTACAGGATAGAAACAACCTAGTTTAGGAGCTTTAAGCTCTGATACCAAAATGATACAAGCCTCGATTCAAGGCTTATATGCGTGTGGGCTGTTTGGAGAAGGTTAGGTGAGAAACTCGACCTTAGACTTCTTGGATAGGGGTTTTTGGGTTGGTATTTGATGGAAAGGTGAAGTGAACCACACGAGGGGTGATGAACCTCGTGATAAATCACAAACTTAGAGCTATGAGGGCTGGTCTCAACTAGATTCTAAGCGCACAAGATTCTTGAGAGAAAACTTGTTGGAAGAAAAGTTCTACTTTATAAATATCAAAAAGGTTGTCGAACTACAATTCTGGAAGGAGCCTTATTAATATGCTCGACAGCTTGACCTACTAGGGTCGACTCAAATAAGAAAAGGAAAATTTACAAAAGTGCTCAAAAGGAAAAGATACAAAAGTGTATAATCGAAAAAGGACCTATTCCTAAAATGTTTTTGACTCAATAAATGTAAATATTCTAGATCCTACCCTGCAAAACAGAAAGAGGCAAATATTCTTATTGAAAACTTACCTTACCTACCTCACGGCCAAGAAATGGAAGGTGGCCGTTCTTGTGGCATGCACGCGCCTTGCTCCTAGTCTTCGACTTGGAGTAGGGTTGCGAATCTTTGGGCCCTGACTTCTCTTGCCACTAAAGCCCAAGTCTCTGATGTTCCTTGTGTTGTTGAGAAGCCTTTGGACTCTACTTTGCACTTCTGGCCCATTTTCCTTAGTTGATCTTCCTCTAGGAGCTTGTCGACCCATAAGCTAAACTTGTGGAAGAGTGCTCTTGATCTGCTTCTTGTCATTGCTCCTGGTGGCACTACTGGTGTGGAGACTTCCTCTAGATGCATGTCCTGAAGCTGGTAGCTTATCTGGTCCGAGTTTCCTTGTGTAGAAGTAGAAATGCTCGTGCACTCGGCTGGATCGGCTGTACCGGCTGGACTGTGCAAGGTACTGGCCGGAATGTCTTCAGGACCGGCCAAGTTGATCCCGGAGTTGGTGGCATCACCAAGGGGACCGGCGGTGTCATCCACGTCGCCACCAAGTGTGCCGGAAGCTTGGGTCTCTCCGCCGGCAATGCTGGTTGGTCTGGTCCTATTGCCCGGCTGTCTCGGGCAAGCTTCCTGGTCGGCCAGTTTGGTCTCCTGGCTGGATGTACGACCTGATGTCCTCATCATGGCCATCTTTGTGGCATGCACGCGCCTTGCTCCTAGTCTTCGACTTGGAGTAGGGTTAGGCTTTGGGCTCTGATACAAGCCTTGATTCAAGGATGTATGCGCGTGGGCTGTTTGTAGAAGATTAGGTGAGAAACTCAACCTTAGGCTTCTGGATGGGGGTTTTCTGGTTGGTAAAAGATGGAAGGGTGAAGTGAACCACACGAGGGGTGATGAACCTCGTGATAAATCACAAACTTAGAGCTAGGAGGGCTGGTCTCAACTAGGTTCTAAGCGCACAAGCTTCTTTGAGAGAATAACTTGTAAAGAAAATTTGATCTTTATTAATTAGCAAAAAGTTTGTCGAACTACAATGCTGGAAGGAGCCTTATTAATATGCTCGACAGCTTGACCGTCTAGGGTCGACACAAATAAAGAAAAAGGAAAGTTTACAAAAGTGCACAAAAGGAAAAAATACAAAAGTGTATAACCGAAAAAGGACCTATTCCTAAAATGTTCTTGACTCAAAAATGTAAAGCAACTAGATCCTAACCTGCAAAACAGAAAAAGGCTTATATTCGAATGTAAACTTACCTTAACTCACCTCACGGCCAAGAAATGGAAGGTGGCCGTCCTTGTGGCATGCACGCGCCTTGCTCCTAGTCTTCGACTTGGAGTAGGGTTAAAAATCTTTGGGCCCTGACCTCTCTTGCCACTAAAGCCCAAGTCTCTGATGTCCCTTGTGTTGTTGAGAAGCCATTGGACTCTTCCTTGCACTTTTGGCCCAATGTCCTTAGTCGATATTCCTCTAGAAGCTTGTCGACCCATAAGCTAAATTTGTGGAAGAGTGCCCTTGATCTGCTTCTTGTCATTGCTCCTTGAGGTACCACTGGTGTAGAGACTTCCTCTAAGTGCATTTCCTGGATCTGGTAGCTCATTTGGTCCGAGTCCTCTTGTGTAGAAGTGGAAGTGCGCGTGTACTCGGCTGGATCGGCTGTACCGGCTGGATTGTGCGCTGTACTGGCCGGATTGACTTCAGGACCGGCCAAGTTGATCCCGGAGTCGGCGGTGTCATCAGAGGGACCGGCGGTGTCATTCACGTCCCCAACAAGTGTGCCGGAAGCTTGGGCCTCTCCGCCGGCAATGTTGACCGGTCTAGTCCTATAGGTCGAGGGTCCGGCGGTACTGTCTGGTCTGGCAGGCGCGCCAGATGGTCCTGCTGTCTCGGACAAGCTTCCTGGTCGGCCAGTCTGGTCTCCTAGCTGGATGTACGACCTGATGTCCTCATCATTCCCTCCCTCTCCAGTAGGTTTTGCCCTCAAAACTGGTTCATCTGCATGGAAAGGGGCCAAATCAGTAACATTAAACGTATTGGACACATTAAACTCACCTGGAAGCTCGATCCGGTAGGCGTTGTTGTGGATCCTCTCGACCACTCTGAATGGTCCATCTCCTCTTGGTGCTAGCTTGGAACTCCTTAGGTTTGGGAACCTCTCCTGCCGTAGGTGTAGCCACACCCAATCGCCTGGTTGAAAGATCACCTCCCTTCTTCCCTTGTTGGCATGAGTCACGTACTGTCCGGTCCTCTTCTCCAAATTCTCTGCTACCTTCTGGTGTAACCTCCTTATGAACTCTGCTTTGGATGCTCCGTTGAGGTTGGTCATCTCAGCTGCTGGCAGTGGTGTTTGCTCCAATGGGGTGAGAGGGTTGAAGCCGTATACCACTTCAAATGGTGTCTTCTTGGTTGCTGAGTGCACGGCTCGGTTGTAGGCGAACTCAATGAATGGCAGGCACTCCACCCAAGTCTTTAGGTTCTTCCCTAGTGTAGTTCTGAGAACAGTTGATAGTGTCCTGTTGACAACTTCAGTTTGGCCATCGGTTTGAGGATGGCAAGTGGTTGAGAAGAGTAGCTTCGTGCCTAGCTTTCTCCAAAGGGTCCTCCAGAAATTGCTGAGGAACTTGGTGTCCTTATCTGATACGATGGTCCTTGGCACTCCATGAAGCCGTACTATCTCCCTGAAGAACAGCTCAGCTGTTTGTGTGGCATCATTGACATTGGCACATGGGATGAAGTGTGCCATCTTGGAGAATCTGTCCACCACTACAAAGATTGCATCTTTGTGGTTGATCTTGGGCAGACCTAGAACAAAATCCATCGAGATGTCCACCCATGGATGTGTTGGTATGGGCAGTGGGAGATACAACCCGTGAGGTTGCACTCGGACTTTGCCTTCTTGCAAGTAATGCATCTTGCACAATGTGCTTCTACTGTCCTCTTGATGTGTGGCCAGTAGAAGTGCTCCTTGACCACTGCTAGAGTCTTGTCGACACCAAAGTGGCCCATGAGTCCTCCTCCATGAGCTTCTCGGATGATAAGCTCCCTTAGTGATCCTTGTGGTATGCACAGCCTTCTTTCTCGGAACAAGAATCCCTCATGGATGTAGAATTTGCCATGACTCCCTGTGCTACACTCCTTGTAGCTCTCAGCAAGGTCAGGATCATCCTTGTATAGATCCTTGATGTGCTCGAATCCTAGGACCTTTGCCTCCATGGTTGATATCAAGGCAAACCTCCTTGATAGTGCATCGGCTACCACATTATCTTTGCCCTTCTTGTACTTGATGATGTACGGGAAGGTCTCTATGAACTCCATCCACCTGGCATGTCTCCTCTTGAGATTGGTTTGCCCTCTGAGGTGTTTGAGAGTCTCGTGATCAGTGTGGATCACAAACTCCTTGGACAGCAAGTAATGCTGCCAAGTCTCCAATGCTCGGACAAGGGCATAGAGCTCCTTGTCATAAGTTGGGTAGTTCAGTGAGGCACCACCTAGCTTCTCACTGAAGTATGCCACTGGTCTCCCTCCTTGGGTTAGCACTGCCCCTATGCCTATTCCAGAGGCATCACACTCCACTTCAAACGTCTTGTTGAAGTCGGGAAGGACTAGCACTGGTGCATGTGTAAGGCTGTCCTTCAAGGCCTGGAATGCCTTCTCCTGAGCTTCTCCCCAGCTGAATCCCACGTTCTTCTTCACTACTGCCGTCAATGGTGAGGCAATACTGCTGAAGTTGAGCACGAATCTCCTATAGAAGCTGGCCAGTCCGTGGAAGCTCCTTACTTGGCTGATGTTTCCTGGTGTTGGCCATTCTTGTATGGCTCGAATCTTCTCTTCATCAACCTGTAGGCCCTGTGAACTCACAACAAACCCTAAAAAGACAAGCTTATCAGTACAAAAGGTGCACTTCTTGAGATTGGCATAAAGCTCTTCTTGTCGAAGGGTTTTAAGTACCATCTCAAGATGTGTGAGGTGTTCCCGTAGGCACTTACTATAAACCAATATGTCATCAAAGTAAACCACTACAAACTTACTGATGTACGCTCTAAGAACTTGGTTCATAAGGCGCATGAAGGTGCTTGGGGCATTAGTCAAGCCGAATGGCATGACTGTCCACTCGTAGAGTCCTTGCTTTGTCTTGAAAGCAGTCTTCCACTCATCACCTTCCTTCATTCTTACCTGGTGGTATCTACTTTTGAGGTCTATCTTGGAGAAGACCGTGGCTCCACTCAGCTCATCTAGCATGTCATCCAGTCGTGGTATTGGATGCCTATACTTGACTGTGATGTTGTTGATTGCTCGGCAGTCCACGCACATGCGCCAAGTCCCATCCTTCTTGGGCACTAGTAGCACTGGTACACCACATGGACTGAGGCTCTCTCGAACATATCCTTTCTCCAGGAGTTCCTTGACTTGCTTCTCAAGTTCCTTGGACTCCTCTGGACTCATCCGGTAGGCTGGACGGTTGGGCAGGGCTGCTCCGGGCACTAGATCAATCTGGTGTTCTATGCCACGTAAAGGAGGCAAGCCTGCTGGTATCTCCTCTGGAAATACATCCTGGAACTTGTTGAGGAGAGTTGCTACTTAAGGAGGTAGCTCTACCTGTCCCTGTTCTATACTGAACACTTCCTTGAAAACCATTAGTAACATTAAATCCTTCGAGGCTAAAGCTCTCCGGACATGACTTGGTTGAATAAGAAAGTTAGACTTGACAAGTTTCTTTTCCTTACTCATTTGGAGTTGTAGCTCATGTACTTGGGCAGGTGTAAGAGGAGCTAGGCTGACCTTTCTCTTTTCATGCACGAAGGTGTAGAGATTGGTTCTGCCATCATGCCTGGTCTCTTTGTCAAACTGCCATGGTCTTCCTTGTAGAAGATGGCCGGCTTGCATGGGCACCACGTCGCACACGACTTGGTCTTGATACTTGCCTACACTGAATGGCACAGTGACTTGCTCATGAATCTTGAGCTCCACTTTGTCATCGAGCCATCTCAGTCTATATGGTCGAGGATGCTTTGTCTTCTCCAGGCCTAGCTTATCAACCATATATGCACTAGCAACGTTAGTGCAAGAACCACCATCTATGATGAGGTTACATACCTTGCCCTTTATGGTGCAACGGCTGTGGAAGATGTTCTCCCTTTGGATGGTCTCTGAAGGATCCACCATTGCACTGAGGATACGTCTAGTGACCAGCACTTCCCCTACATCAGGGTACACAATGTCACCATATTCTCCTTCTGGTTCATATTCCTCTTCATCTTGGGACTAATATTCTCCTGCCTCCGTAATCAGCATGACTCGGTTGTTTGGGCACTCCCTTGAAATGTGTCCACGTCCCCTGCACTTGAAACAAGTTATGTCACGTGATCTTTGAGGGTTAGAAGACTTACCAGGCTCTCTCTGGTCACGGGTGGGTTCAGGAGGCTTGCTCTTGAACCTCGACTCGATCTCTATGCTTTTGCCTTTGTCTACGGTCTTAGGCATGTTGCTTGGTGCCCAAGGTGTCTTAGGCTTGCTGCGGATGTCTTGGCTCTTACATTTGATGTGCTGCTCAGCTTGCACAGATAGGTGGAACAAGTCCTTGAAGTCGTTGTAGATTTGCCTTTCCACCTTGCAGCTGATCCTTTCTTGGAGTCCATCCAAGAATTGTGCCATCAATGCTTCTTCATCATCATTGAGCTCCAATCTGTTCCTTAACTTCTCGAACTCTTCATAGTACTCCTCTACTGTGCTTAAGAGTACGAAAATGACGTTGCAAATCTCTATGAAAGTAAGGTGGAACAAACCTTTGTCGCATGAGGTCTTTCATGTCGACCCATGAGTCTACGGGTCTCATTCTCTTCCTCCTTCTGTCAGATACCTCACGATCCCACCAGATGAGGGCATTGTCCGTGAGTTGTGCTACTGCCATTGAGACACTCCTAGGTCCTGGTTGGTTGTAGTGATCAAAGATATGATCCATTTGCTTCTCCCAATCTAGGTAAGCCTCGGTGTCTACTTTTCCTGCAAAACTTGGAGGAGTTAGTTTAACATCAGGATGAATTACCCGGTTGTAGGTGTGTTCATCTCCATCCTCATGACATCTAGGAGGCATTCTGGGTCTCTGGTGAAGACCATATGGCTCAAAGCCATCATCTTCTGCCTCTGGTTGCCGTGGAGGTCCTCTCGGCCTATGGTGATAGTTATGAGGTTGCGTGTCCTCATCTCCTTCTGGCTGGGGTTCCTCCTGTTCGTGCCGTGTCCTAAGGTACTCAGGACCCTCAGGACGGTCTTGCTCAGCTCTCACGTGCCTTATGGCCTGGAATCTTACTGGTCTTTCCACGCACTCCAACCTCTCGCCTATGGATGCGAGTTGTGTTTGGAGTGTGGTGAACATGGCCATCATGGCTTCGGCTGCGTCTCTATTCTCTTCTCCCATGGTGTGCTACAAAGAAAGAAGACAAATTAGGGTGCTCCTAAATTATTAGGAGGGTTTTCTTTTTATAAGGGGTTTGAAAAAATGCATAAAGGAAAAATCCTAAGGAAAGGAAATTCGACTACAAGAAAAAGGAAACTTCCTAGACAACTTGTGCTAGCTGTCCAATTCGAAATATCTTGGGTATTTTCCTATTCTCTTTTCTTTCCTTTTTCTTTTCTTTTCTTTTTCTTTTTAATTTAACTTAAAATTAATGGAAATATGAATTAAACAAAAAGGAAAATGTGAATGGCAATGCAAAAGTGAATCTAAACCCTAGTGATACACGTAGAAGGCTAGATGCACTCGGTTTGGAGTTTGAGGTTATTTTTTTGATTTTTCTTGAATGCGACTTAAACTAATGCAAGAACTAAAAACAAAACAAGCAAAAGGATAGAAACAACCTGGTTTAGGAGCTTTAAGCTCTGATACCAAAATGATACAAGCCTTGATTCAAGGATGTATGCGCGTGGGCTGTTTGTAGAAGATTAGGTGAGAAACTCAACCTTAGGCTTCTGGAAGGGGGTTTTCTGGTTGGTAAACGATGGAAGGGTGAAGTGAACCACACGAGGGGTGATGGACCTCGTGATAAATCACAAACTTTGAGCTAGGAGGGCTGGTCTCAACTAGGTTCTAAGCGCACAAGTTTCTTTGAGAGAATAACTTGTAAAGAAAATTCGATCTTTATTAATTAGCAAAAAGGTTGTCGAACTACAATGCTGGAAGGAGCCTTATTAATATGCTCGACAGCTTGACCGTCTAGGGTCGACACAAATAAAGAAAAAGGAAAGTTTACAAAAGTGCACAAAAGGAAAAAATACAAAAGTGTATAACCGAAAAAGGACCTATTCCTAAAATGTTCTTGACTCAAAAATGTAAAGCAACTAGATCCTACCCTGCAAAACAGAAAGAGGCATATAATCGAATGTAAACTTACCTTAACTCACCTCACGGCCAAGAAATGGAAGGTGGCCGTCCTTGTGGCATGCACGCGCCTTGCTCCTAGTCTTCGACTTGGAGTAGGTTTACAAATCTCTGGGCCCTGACCTCTCTTTCCACTAAAACCCAAGTCTCTAATGTCCCTTGTGTTGTGGAGAAGCTATTGGACTTTTCCTTGTGTTTTTGGCCCATTGTCCTTAGTCGATCTTACTCTAGGAGCTTGTCGACCCACAAGCTGAATTTGTGGAAGAGCGCCCTTGATCTGCTTCTTGTCATTGCTCCTTGAGGTACCACTGGTGTAGAGACTTCCTCTAAGTGCATTTCCTGGAGCTGGTAGCTCATTTGGTCCGAGTCCTCTTGTGTAGAAGTGGAAGTGCGCGTGTACTCGGCTGGATCGGCTGTACCGGCTGGATTGTGCGCGGTACTGGCCGGAATGACTTCAGGACCAGCCAAGTTGATCCCGGAGTCGGCGGTGTCATCAGAGGGACCGGCGGTGTCATTTACGTCCCCACCAAGTGTGCTGGAAGCTTGGGCCTCTCCGCCGGCAATGTTGACCGGTCTGGTCCTATTGGTCGAGGGTCCGGCGGTACTGTCTGGTCCAGCAGGCGCGCCAGATGGTGCTGCTGTCTCGGGCAAGCTTCCTGGTCGGCCAGTCTGGTCTCCTGGCTGGATGTACGACCTGATGTCCTCATCAGGCCCTAACCTCTCTTGCCACTAAAGCCCAAGTCTCTGAAGTCCCTTGCATTGTTGAGAAGCCTTTGGACTCTTCTTTGCACTTCTGGCCCACTGTCCTTTGTCGATCATCCTCTAGGAGCTTGTTGACCCATGAGCTGAATTTGTGGAAGAGTGCTCTTGATCTGCTCCTTGTCATTGCTCCTGGTGGCACCACTGGTGTAGAGACTTCCTCTAGATGCATGTCCTGAAGCTGGTCGCTTATCTGGTCCGAGTCTCCTAGTGTAGATGTTGAAATGCCGTGTTACTCGGCTGGATCGGCTGTGAAACACCCCTTCCCGGACTTTCAGTCCGTAAAGGTTGTCCCCTTTTGGATTCCCAAAGAATCCGAGTTGAAACACCCTACCTGACCATCCTTAGGCTACGGTAAAGGCATTCTGGCTCAGCCCACCTTCTAGCCGAGCTATGAGCATTGGATCTCACATTCCTCTTGTTCTCATTTGAGGTTCAACTTTAGAATCTACGACTTTACCTAGCCGTTTCTAAGATTGAATGCAATAGGCATTTTGTTATGCAGCGGAACCATTTTTATTATTCTAACCTTTCTAGGTTCAAGTCATTCCCTTTACGCAACAATACACTTAGGAGTCTATATTCCATCTATCAAACCAAGTTAGAAGAAGTTCACTACGCACCTTAGCCTATTCGTGTCGTGCACCATCAACAGAATCAACTCAGGGGCTGATTAGGTCAAACCGATCCCTTTGGTACTTAGTCATACAACCAACCATCCCCACAGACCAAGCACACAAAGAGACCGGGCTTTCCCCCATTCCCGATTCGTCCTTCTCGGACCGGATCTACTTTCGATGTCTTTAGGTCACCCTAACCTTGACCAAAGGACACACCTGGTCTGGCCAAAGGACATACTCGTTCTGGCCAATGCACACACCTGATCTCGCCAATGGTCACACCCGATCTGGCCAAATGACACACCCATTCTAGCCAAAGGACACACCTGATCTAGCCAAAGGACACACCCGGCTTCCAACTGTAAGGGTCGCCCCAAATCTGGCCAATGACACTCTCAGTCCGGTCATACGACACATCCGGCCAACCATCCGTCTGGAAGGGATCAGCCAATCCCCTGGAAAGCCAATTAATCGGATTGACGTACTTGGTCAGGCCACAGGGCATACCTAGTCGACTATCCAGCCGTGGGAGGGATCGCCCATATCCTCCGGCCAGCCGATCAATAGGACATTCCCCCATGTGTGTAAGTGTGTGTGTGTGTGTGTGTGTGTGTCTATGTGTGTGTGGTTATCTGTGTGTATCCCTGTGACTTTTTCTGTCCCCCTTAGACCACGAAATCCCTTCCTATATATAGGAATCTAGAGTAACATTCCATCGGACACAACCACTCATTCGCATCTTTTCTCGTTCAACTTCCACCATTTATTTGGATTGGAGATTGGGTAACAACTCTTGGTGAATGGGCATCTCTCTTTGCCAAGAGACACTCCTTTTCACCCATTGGACATGCCCACTACCTCACTGCCCCAGCTCGAGCTCTAGCTAGTTCGGTTCACCCAACTAAGTTAAGCTACTGGCCAGCTCACCCAGCTGTCAGCCAACTCGCCCAGCTGACGGCCAACTCGCCCAGCTGTCGATCAACTCGTCCAGCTCGGTTGAGCTGCCCAGCCACTTACCCAGCTCAAAGTGTTACCGAACTTGAGCTACTATGGGCGGTTATAGGTCATCTTTGGCCAATATTCTAGGCCATGCCTATATTCCATCCCAATCCGACCATGATTCACCCCTAATGATCCTTATTGAGGATCAGGGGTGTTAAACGGTATCCCATCTGCGGGTCAGGGTTGTTACAGGCTGTACCGGCTGGACTGTGCGAGGTGCTGGCCGGAATGTCTTTTGGTCCGGCCAAGTTGCTCCCGGGGCCAGCGGCGTCACCAATGGGACCGGCGGTGTCATCCACGTTGCCACCAGTTGGGCCAGAGGTTTGGGCCTCTCCGCCGGTGATGTTGATCGGTCCGGTCTTGTTGGTCGAGGGTCCGGCGGTACTGCTTCGGCTGGCAGACGTGCCAAATGGCCCAGCTGTCTCGGGCAAGCTCCTTGGTCGGCCAGTCTGGTCTCCTGGCCGGTCATACGACCTGATGTCCCCATCACCCATGGTCGAGTTGTGATGTGGGCATGGCCTGCAAGGAACCACAACCTAAGGAGAAGCTTGAACCAGAGGAGGAAGAAGCCACTAAAGATGCTAAGTAGTAGCTAGAACCCGTGGATATTGGAGATTTACAATCTTCAATGGCCCCATTACCCGATCCAAGCAAGCCAAACTTAAGACGACACTACAACACCTTCTCAACACCATTCAGGCCAGTTTAGTGTGTGCTAATCCAATCACACTGGTTGTGATTCAAGCCACTTAAACCTCACCAATAGAGGTGCCTTGGATTGTACTCTTTTTCCCTATTCTTAGTTTTGTCCAAGTGGGTTTTCTAAGATAGGTTTTTAATGAGGCAAGCCCAAGGTACTTTACCACAGCCTCTTGGTGAATCAAGGTCCATTCTATCTCATCATCCACGAAATAGAGAGGAAGAATCAATTCAAAACATTATTTACTTCTTAGTCTTTGTCTTAGTTGTCTTTGTAATTCACTAAGTATTTCATTTAATATTTTGGTAGAATTTTAAGAGTCATTTTCAATTTCCTAGACTACTATAAGTACTCTCTTGTATCTTTCCTTCTGAATCATCAAAAAATTTAATCGCCAATCTCCTTCTTAAACTCATTTGATCATCTTCTTGAATAAGGAATTTTATAACACTTTCTCATTCCTCTCAAGAGCCAAAAGTCTAAGGGATTTTCATCACCCTTGGAAGTTTCAATTCGATTCACCCCTTGCCCAACGTGTCATTCACACAGAGCAAGCAGATAGTCCAAGGATTTCCACCATCCTTGAGAAGTATCATCCATTTTCCCTTGTTCTCGGATCCATCCACTTAAGAGCTCACACATCCACAAGTTACAACATCCTTTCACCCATTCTGCAACTTCAATCCATTCATCCACTCTTTCACAACCATTTCGAGTTGATCAGGGGCTTGATACTAATCAGGATCACATCAAATGGTATCAGATCCCACTCCAAACCAGGTTGTATCTCTACAAACCCGTTTGCACCCTTTCGTATTCTTGCAAAAACGTTTTGTAACCTTTCGCCTTGTTTTTTCGATTTGTTTTAAAAAATTTCTGGGTTTGTTTCTTGTTTAAAATTGATCTTAGATCTTTGAAGAACCTGGAAGTTAACTTGGAAATAGTTTAGAACCAATTTCTAAAGGACAAAACTTGTGAAACACCCAATCGGCACCGTTGAGGTTCTAAGAAACTGTTTTTGTTAATCCGAGTTTATCATCTTTTGTTTGAATATTTTAGAGATTAAAACCTGAATGAAATTTGTTATTAAGACTTAATAGAACCAGGAATACTAATTAAGAACGTTTCAAAACGAATCTAAATTTGTTAGACTCACCCATTTCAAAACCGGAGTTCAAAGGGTCTAGAACATGCTTTGCTAGGGTTTGTCTTTGTTCTTGTGTCTTTATTTCAGCGAATTGTTGTGTGAGTTTCTGTGTTTTACTTTGAACCTTTTACTTTTTTAGTTGTCTGAATTTTTCAGGTACCATTGTAGGAACCAGCAATAATGGAGAAGAATTCTCAAACTCCAAAAAACAACTCCTTGATTCCTTTAGAGCCATGATGGATGAAAGTATGGCAACCATGATAGCTGAAATAGAAAGATCCATCATTGACCGACTTAGGATAAACCATCCACCTTCTGATACTGAGCAATACGACTACTCATCTAGGTCACAACACCCTAGGAGATGGCGGCCAAGAGACGACCAACCGCATAGGAATAACCAACCCAATCCTCACGAGCCTTTGGCTGGCTTTAAAATCAAGATTCCCTCTTTCCATGGAACCAATGACCCTGAGGAGTATCTATAGTAGGAAAAGAAGATAAAAATAGTCTTTTATTGTAGGGAATACACTTAGGATAGTAAGGTTAGAGGTAGCACCAACCGCTTTTAAAGATTATGCCTAAAGTTGGTGGGATCAATTAGTTACTTCTAGGAGAAAGGCTGGAAATTTGTCTATAGATTCGTGGAAACAGATGAAAGTAATCATGGGGACAATTTTTAGACCTAGCCACTACCATAGGGAACTTCACTTTAAGCTTAGAAACCTATCTCAAGAATCTAGAACCGTAGAGGAGTACTTTAAGGAGATGGAAACCATATTGCTTAGGGCTGATGTTCAAGAGGATAGTGAAGCAACTATGGCTAGGTTTATGGGTGGCCTTAATAGGGAAATCATAGATAGGCTACAGGTTCACCATTATGTCGAAATAGAAGAACTTCTCCATAAGGCTATCATGTTCGAAAAACAACTTAGAGGAAAAACTCTAAACCCGGATTTAGTTCTACTAGGTTTAGCCAATCTAAGGAGGATAAGTCTACCAGAGATTACAAGCCTTTCACTAAACCTAAGGTTGAAGATTCAAAACTTAAGGGAATGGATATGGGTTCTAGCACTAAAACTAGGGAAATTCACTGTTTTAAGTGTAAGGGATTTGGTCACTCCTCTAAGGAATGTACCAATAAGAGAACCATAGTTATTAGGGCTAATGGTGAGGTAGAATCAGAGGATGACTATTCGGATGCTGAGTCCTTGGAAGAAAATGTAGACATGCCTCATGCTGGACAACTCTTAGTCACTAGGAGAACTCTAAACTTACGAACTAGGACAGAAAAGAAGAGCAAAGAGAGAACCTATTCCAAACTCGCTGTCTAGTAAAGAATAAGGTCTGTAGCTTAGCGATAGATGGAGGTATCTGTACCAATGTAGCTAGTGAGATTATGGTAGAGAAGTTAGGACTTGAGATTATTAAGAGGTCTAAACCGTATAAGTTGCAATGGCTTAATGATGAGGTTGAGCTAGAAGTAGAGAACCAGGTCCTAGTTCCATTGTCCATAGGCAAATATGAAGATGAGGTTTTGTGTCATGTTTTACCCATGGATGCTGGTCACATCTTGTTAGGTAGACCTTGGTGATCGGATAGAAGGGTTATTCATGATGGGTTTACAAATAGGTATACATTTGAGTTTAAGGGAAAGAAACATATTTTAGTATCTTTATCCCCACAAGAGGTTCATTTAGATAAGATGTATTCTTAGGTTTTGTTGTGAGTACATATGGTATTAAGGTTGATGAGGAAAAGATAAAAGATAAAAAGGTTAAGGTTGATTAAGGAGTGGTCGAGTCCAAAGAATGTTGGGGAAGTAAGGAGCTTCCATGGCCTAGATGGGTTTTACTGAAGATTTGTTGATGGGGACATCAGATCGTATGGCCGGCCAGGAGACCAGACTGGCCGACCAGGGAGCTTGCTCGAGACAGCCGGGCCATTTGGCGCGTCTGCCGGCCCAAGCGGTACCGCCGGGCATTTGACCAGCCGGGCCGGACCGACCAACATTTCCGGCGTAGAGGCCTAAACCTCCGGCCCAACTGGCGGCGACGTGGATGACACCACCGGCCCAATTGGTGACGCCGCCAGCTCCGGGATCAACTTGGCCAGCTCCGATGACAATTCGGCCAGTACCTTGCACAGTCCAGCCGGTACAGCCGATCCAGCCGATTGCACTACCATTTCAACATCTACACAAAGAGACTCGGAACAGATAAGCTACCAGCTTCAAGACATGCATCTAGATGAAGTTTCTACACCAGTGGTGCCACCAGGAGCAATGACAAGGAGCAGATCAAGGGCACTCTTCAACAAGTTCAGCTTGTGGGTCGACAAGCTCCTAGAGGATGATCGACAAAGAACATTGGGCCAAGAGTGCAAAGAAGAGTCCAAAGGCTTCTCAACAATGCAAGGGACTTCAGACACTTGGGCTTTAGTGGCAAGAGAGGTCAGGGCCCAAAGATTCATAACCCTACTCCAAGTCGAAGACTAGGAGCTAGGCGCGTGCATGCCACAAGGTCAGCCACCTTCCATTTCTTGGCCGATAGATAAGAATGGTAAGTTTTCAAATTATATACTTGCCTTTTCTGTTTTTCATTGTAGGATTTAGAATGTTTACATTTTGAGTCAAAGAAAATTTAGGTAGAAGTCCTTTTTAGGTTATTCACTTTTGTAATTTTTCCATTTGTGCACCTTTGTAAGTTTTCCATTTTTCTTTGAGTCGACCCTAGAAGGTCAAGCTGTCGAGCGTATTAATAAGGCTCCTTCCAGCACTGTAGTTCGACAACCTTTTTCTGATATTAATAAAGATCGAATCTTTCTACAAGTTTTTCTCTCAAGAGACTTGTGCGCTTAGAACCTAGTCGAGACCAGCCCTCATAGCTCTAAGTTTGTGATTTATTACAAGGTTCATCACCCCTCGTGTGGTTCACTTCACCCTTCCATCCGTTACCAAACAGAAAACCCCCATCCAGAAGCCTATGGTAGAGTTTCTCACCTAATCTTCTCCAAACAGCCCACGCGCGTACAGCCTTGATTCGAGGCTTGTATCATTTGTCATGGACTTTAGCACTATAGCAGCTCCACTTACTGAGGTTATCAAAAATAATGTGTGATTTAAATGGGAGCAGGCGCAAGAGGAGGCATTCCAAACCTTGAAAGACAAGCTCGCACACTCCTCGGTGCTATCTCTTGCTAACTTTGATAAAACTTTTGGAATTGAATGTGATGCCTCAGGAGTTGGTATTGGTGCTGTTCTTATGCAGGAAAGGAAGCCCATAGCCTACTTTAGTGAGAAACTTAGAGGGGCCACACTCAATTACCCAACCTATGACAAAGAACTATATGCACTTGTGAGGGCCTTACAAACATGGCAACATTATCTTTGGCCCAAGGAGTTTGTCATCCATACCGACCATGAGTCACTCAAACATCTCAAAGGGCAACAAAATCTGAACAAAAGACATGCTTGGTGGGTCGAATTCATTGAGACCTTCCCTTATGTCATCAATTACAAGAAAGATAAAGAGAATGTAGTAGCCGATGCTCTTTCGTGGAGGTATGTGCTCTTGAACTCTTTAGAAGTTAAACGCTAGGGTTTGAGCAAATCAGTTCTATGCTACTGATGCTGATTTTAAGGATATTTAGGCTTCTTGTGAGAAGTTTGGTAGTTGAAAATACTTTAAGAGTGAAGACTTCTTGTTTTATGATAATCGGTTATGTGTACCTAACTCCTCTTTGTGAGACTTGTTTGTTAAGGAAGCACATTCAGGTGGTCTTATGGGTCACTATCGCGTGGCAAAGACATTAAATGTATTGCAGGAGCACTTCTTATGGACACACATGAGGAGTGATGTTGAGAAAGCTTGCCAAAGATGTGTAACTTGCAAGCAAGCCAAATCCAAAATCCAACATCACGGTTTGTGTACCCCTCTTCCTATACCTTTACACCCTTGGCATGATATTTCTATGGATTTTGTTGTTGGATTGACTAGAACTAAGACTGGAAAGGATTCTGTGTTTTGTTGTAGTTGATAGGATTTCCAAAATGGCTCACTTTATTCCTTGTCATAAGATGGATGATGCCATTAACATTTCCGGATTATTCTGTAAGGAGGTAGTTAGACTTCATGGCATGCCTAGGACCAAAGTATCAGATAGAGACACTAAGTTCCTTAGTTACTTTTGGAAAAAACTTTGGTCTAAGATAGGAACTAAGCTTTATTTCTCCACAATTTGTCACCCGCAATTGGATGGTCAAACTGAAGTAGGTAATAGAACCTTGTCTACTTTGTTAAGAGCTTTGATTAAAAAGAATCTTAGGACTTGGGAAGAATGCTTGCCTCATGTTGAATTCGCATATAATCATGCTAGGCATACTGCTTCTATGTACTCACCATTCGTAATTGTTTATGGGCTCAATCCCATCTCACCTTTGGGATCTAATGCTTTTACCTTTGAGTGAAAGTAAAAGCCTTGATGGAAATAAAAAGGATGATTTGGTTAAAAAATTCATGAAAAGGCTCGGCTCAATATTGAAAGTAAGACTAAGATGTATGCTCAACAAGCCAATAAAGGCCGAAAGGAGTTTGCATTTGAGGAGGGGGACTTGGTGTGGTTCCATTTGTGCAAAGATAGATTTCCGAGTGAAAGGAAATCCAAGGTAATGCCTAGGATTGATGTCCCATTCAAAGTCATCAAGAAGATCAATGACAATGCCTACCACCTGGATCTTCAAGGTAAGTACCAATTGAGTTCAAGCTTCAATATTACTGATTTGGTTCCATATTTTGCAGATGAAACAAATTTGAGGTCAAATCCTTCTCAAATGGGGGAGGATGATGTGAGCATGGCAAGCAAGAAACCAAAAACTAAGGAGCAGCTTGAACCAGAATAGGAAGAAGCCACTAAATATGCTAAAGAGCATCTAGAACTTGCGGATATTGGAGATGAAAGCCTACAAATCTTCAATGGCCCAATTACCCGATCCAAGCAAGAAAATCTTAAGACGACAATACAACACCTTCTCAACACCATTCAGGCCAGTTTAGTGTGTGCTAATCCAACCACATTGGTTGTGATTCAAGCCACCTAAACCTCACCAAGAGAGATGCCTTGGATTGTACTCTTTTTCCATATTCTTAGTTTTGTCCCGATGGGTTTTCTAATATAGGTTTTTAATGAGGAAAGCCCAAGGTACTTTACCACAGCCTCTTGGTGAATCAAGGCCCATTCTATCTCATCATCCATGAAATAAGAGAGGAAGAATCAAGTCAAAACATTATTTACTTGTTAATCTTTGTAATTCCCTAAGTATTTCCTTTAATGTTTTGGTAGAATTTTAGGAGTCATTTTCAATTTCCTAGACTACTATAAGTACTCTCTTGTATCCTTCCTTCTGAATCATCAAACATTTTAATAGCAAATCTCCTTCTTAAACTCGTTTCATCATCCTCTTGAATAAGGAATTTTAGAACACTTTCTCATTCCTCTCAAGAGCCGAAAGTCTAAGGGATCTTCATCACCCTTGGAAGTTTAAATTCGACTCACCCCTTGCCCAACGTTCCTGGCCTTTTTCTGGCAATGTCGCCCATATCACCACTCGGGCCGGCCATGTCGCCATCGAGCTAGCTGTGTTGTGCAGGTCTTCTGGTCGGCCATGTTCTTGGTCAGGTACTTCTGGCCGGCCATTTGATATGGTGCCATCCTCACATCTTTAGCTTCCTTCAAGTTAAACACAAATTAAAAAAGATAATAGGAAAGAAAGTAGAAATCGCAATATGAGAAAAAGGAAAAACTTTTAAAGAGAATTTTTCTATTTCTTTCATATTGCCTTTTTCTTTAGCCTGTGTTGACAAGTATTATCATATTCATTTAGTTTTAAATCTTGTCTTTATCATAATAGAATTAATAAAATAAGCCAAAAACTTAGGTTTACATTTCGCATAACTTCCATTTTGGATCACACCTTGCCGAGGAAGGTACTTCGTTTTTTATTCCTTTTGCAGCTACTACCATGGGAGAAGAGAGTCAATTACCTCAAGATGCCGTGCTCCAAATGCTCACAATCATGAGAGAAGAAATGAGAAGATTTGGAGATCGACTTGAACGATTAGATTAGCCATACCCCACAAGCACATGAGAGGACATAAAAAGGTCGAGATGACCTCAGGCCAGTAGGTGAAGATGGGGGATTCCCTTTCGATGAAGGAAACTTCTACCACGAGCTTAGGGTATCATAGAAGCCTCAAAACAATAGGAGGCGTGAACCAATCCAAGGGCCTCAGATTAAAAACTATGAGCAATGAGAAGGTAACTTGGAGGTTAAACTAACACCTCGTACTTTTCCTGAAAAATCAGAATCGGAGGCCTACATGTATTGGGAGAGGTATCGAGAGTACATCTTCGAGCGCTACAACAACAATGAGCACAAGAAGGTTGCCATATCAGCTGCCCAACTCACTGTGAATGCCTTATCTTGGTGCGATAGGATAGTAGCCAAAAGGAGAAGGCAAAGATACGACTACGTGAACAATAGGGCTGACATGAAGTGTCCTTAGATCAAGGTATGTCTGGTATCATTATCATAGATATTTACAAAAACGATTTAGAAAGTTGTTGCAGGTTTACCGGACAGTAGGTGAATTTTTTTTCCAATGTAGAAACTCATGAAATCCCTTGAGCTCGAGGAGTCCAAAGAAGCCTTGATGGCAAAATTCATTGATGGCCTTTAAGGGCATTTTGCTCGGAAAGTGGAGAGAGCAAGGTACATCATCTTGCATGAGTTGTTGCACTTGGCAGTGAAGATAGAACAACAAATTAAACCCAAGACAGCCATGACCAGCCATTGCAAATTAAGAAGAAGGAGCAATGGCCATTGAGCAACAACTGGCCCATAGACAAGGGCAATGCAATAGAAGTTGAGTCTCGGTTCAAAAGCATGAACGCCGAGCCTTATAGGACAGCCGACCAAAACAAGATAAGTATCCTAAATTTAATCAAGTTAGGAATCATGACATCACATATTTTAAGTGCCACCACCAAGGACACGTGGCACGAGACTGTCCAACTCAACGAGTGATGATTATCACTCAGAGTGGTGACTATGAGTCACAAAACGAGAAAGATGAGGAGTCCACTGGCCTGAAATATGATGTAGAGTACCCTAAAATACGATAGATCCTAGTTACCAGGAGGATACTAGGTGTTTTGGTAAAACTAGGAGAGCAGGCCCAAACAGAGAATCTCTTGTACACCCGATGCACCATCAAGAATACGGTATGCAATCTTGTAATTGATGGAGGTTCTTGTGCTAATGTTGCTAGAAAGTACATGGTGGAAAGATTAGGTCTTGAAAGGATTATGAACCAAGGCCATACAAGCTATAATGGCTTAATGACACCACATAGCTAAAGGTCACCGAGCAAGTAAGTGTGCTCTTTAGCGTGGGCAAGTACCAAGATAAGATACTATGTGATGTAGTTCCTATGCAAGCACGGCACCTACTGTTAGGTCGACCATGGAAGCTTGATCGAGCCACAATCCATAATGGACAAAAATTAATACTCATTTTCCCACACTGCACTACAAGAATACAGGCAATTTGCGACCATGCATTATGGTCGCAAAACTCTCGTTGCAAATTCTAGTGGTTGCATGTTGGTCGCAATTTTGCAACTACTTTGCGACCACGGTAATAGTTGTACATTTTGGGACTAATTTTGGAACCACAACGTCATCCCAAAATTTGCGACTAATGTGCCACTCCCCAGGAATAACAAGTTTTGCAACCCTTTTTGCCTATACGTGTTAGTCAAGAACTAGTGGTCGCAAATTGGTCACAAATATTTCTGACCACTTTGCGACCACATTCAATATATTTTTCTAAAATATTTAATTTTAGTGGCCACAAATTGTGAATTCTACAAACTTAAATTATGAATTCTAAAAACTTAAATTTGTAAGTACACAACAACAATTAACACATTTAGCAAATTTTATAAATCATTTTACAAAAACACTTAACACATTTCCTAAACCTTATACTCTACTTTATGAACTTTATATGTTTCTTAATTTTTGTCTAATACTTTTATAGCTTCTAATTGTATATTTGGATTTATATTGATTTATACATATGTAGAATTTAAATTATGAAATTGATGGAAAATTTATGGAAAACATGAAAAATTAAAATTGGTTACAAAAGAGCAAGTTTCAAATGTTAAATTTTATGGAAAACATGTAAAATTAAAATTGGGGTCAAAAATTGGTCACAAAAGAGCAACCAATTTGCGACCACTGGTGAAATTTCATGTTGTGGTAGCACATTGGTTGCTCTTTTGTGACGAAAATGTGACCACATCTTATTTGTGACAAATTTATAACCAATTTCTATATGTAGTGGCAATGTGGTTGCAAATTAGTCACAAATAATACCCTAAATCCTAAATTTAATGATTTTTAGATATTATAAATTAAATGATATTAATTCTAACATTCTAAATTGTATAAACTTAAATTAGTAAGTACATAACAACAATAACACCTTTAGCAATTTTGTAAATTAATTTACAAAAAAACACTTTACACATTTCCTTAACCTTATACTACACTATATAAATCTTATATATTTCTTAATTTTTGTCAAATATTTTATGGTTTCTAAATATATATTTGGAATTCTAATGATTTGTACATATGTAGTATTGTAATTATAAGTTTTAAATGTCTAAACTTTATGAAAAAGATGTAAAAATACAACCGTGGTCGCAAATTGTTCGCAAATATAGCGACCAATTTGCAACCACTTAATGAAATTTCAGTTGTGCTCGCATTTTGGTCACTTTATTTGCAACCGGTTTGCAACCACGTCGTAATTTTTATTCCATGGTCATAAATTGGTCACTCTTTTGTGACCAAAATGTGACCACCATGTTATTTTTACGTAGTGCTCGCTCAAGGGTCGCTATATTAGCGACCAATATGCGACCACATCTTAAAAAATTGGAAATAAGTTGTTTTCGGAGTTAGAATTCGGGGCTATTAACACTTTTGTGTTCCGTGTAGCCACTAGGATATTGATTTCATTCAATATTTAAGTAAAAAACATTAATATATAAGTATAATGCATCTGATGAAGCTTATTTGGAAAGAGTAGAATTGTACCATTCACATAAAGTGTGATCTTCAAATTTACAAGTCCAACATGCTCAAGTTTAATGATATATGTTAAAATCCCATAAAAATCAGCTAGATCAGATGCATCTGAGTAATTATCTCCTTTGACACAAATGCCATAGTTACATGTCTTTCTTATGTGTCCATGTTTATTCGTGTGGAATATATAACCTTTTTTAAAATAGATCGGCCAAGTTGTTGCTTTTTTCATGTGGCTTTGCACTAATTCTTGAACCCATATAGGAAACGTGCGTGCATCTGTTGAAGTACTTGCAATGACCTAGCATGTATAGTATATAAGATTAATTATATATATTATATATCGTTGATTGCTAAATTTTCAAAATTAAAACAATATATATACATATTAATTATATACATACATAATCTCGGATCCATATATGGAACTCTTCTCTCGTTTGGATGAAATTTCATCTTTAGAAAGATATGAATATGTAACATGAATTTTATCTTCGAAAAAGCTACAAAATTAAATCAAATTGTAATATATATTAGTTAGAATTAAAAATAATATCCATCATAATTTTTTATGGAAATTATTTTCATAAAATCTTACCACTCAAGTGGATGAAAAAATATTCAAAATACGCAAAACATATGCATGTGTGTATTGGTATTCTTTTTCAGATAGTCATATTTCTTTGCGTTTACCACTTGGACGACCCATGCGAGTAAATATATCCAGCACTTCAGGATCCTGACACAGGGACTTCACCTTCATCGAATCTAGTAAACATGTATATATATAAGAACAACAAGTGAATTAAACGTAAAATAAAATAATTAATATAAACAATAAGTTATGGTAACTACCTAGTTTTTTTGCGTATATGGGCAACAAAATTAGTGATCAGAGAAGTAAGATATCTCATCATTCACATATGATTCATAATCGACCCTGCAACATATCGTTTGTTTTTCGCCTTGCTTTTAAATTTTTTTTTAAAAAAACACTTAAAAATGATACATCCACCTATATTGCATAGGTCCACATAATTCAGCTTCATATGGCTGATGTATAGGTAGGTGCTCCATGACGTCGAAAAAATTAGGTGGAAAGAATTCTCCAAATTACACAAAATTATAATTATGTTTTCCTTCAGAATTCAGACACAACTTTTTTGTAATGATCTGTAGCATAGATTGCGGAAACAATCTTCCTATCCCTGTGTACTCAAAATTTTAATCAAATAATTAATTAATACTTGCATTATTATTATTATATATATGTCAAAATAAAAATATTTAATTTTACATACCTGATAATGCATGATGAACATTTTGTGGTAAAATTTCTATCAATATAAAAGGCAGGAGCCTCTTCATAATAACATGACAGTCATGACTTTTCATGCCCGAGAACTTTAGTCTATCCATATGCACACAATTCGCTAAGTCTGCTGCGTATCCGTCTGAAAATTTACCCAATTTTTGACACATTCTGATGGGGACATCAGATCGTATGGCCGGCCAAGAGACCAGACTAGCCGACCAGGGAGCTTGCCCGAGATAGCCGGGCCATTTGGCGCGTCTGCCGGCCCAAGCAGTACCGCCGGACCCTCGACCAATAGGACCAGACCGATCAGCACTGCCGGCGGAGAGGCCCGAGCTCTGACCAGCCGGGCCGGACCGACCACCATTTTCGGCGGAGAGGCCCAAACCTCCGGCCGAACTAGCGGCGACGTGGAGGAAGTCTCTACACCAGTGGTGCCACCAGAAGCAATGACAAGGAGCAAATCAAGGGCACTCTTCCACAAATTCAGCTTATGGGTCGACAAGCTCCTAGAGGACGATCGACAAAGGACATTGGGCCAGAAGTGCAAAGAAGAGTCCAAAGGCTTCTCAACAATGCAATGGGCTTCAGAGACTTGGGCTTTAGTGGCAAGAGAGGTCAGGGCCCATAGATTCCTAACCCTACTCCAAGTCGAAGACTAGGAGCAAGGCGCGTGCATGCCACAAGGACGGCCACCTTCCATTTCTTGGCCGTGAGGTAAGAAAGGTAAGTTTTCAAATTGGATATTTGCCTTTTTCTGTTTTTCAGGGTAGGATTTAGATTATTTACATTTTTGAGTCAAAGACATTTTAGGAATAGGTCCTTTTTCGGTTATGCACTTTTGTACGTTTTCCATTTGTGCACTTTTGTAAATTTTCCATTTCTTTCTTGAGTCGACCCTAGAAGCTCAAGCTGTCGAACATATTAATAAGGCTCCTTCCACCATTGTAGTTCGACAACCTTTTTGATAATTAATAAAGATCAAATTTTCATTCAACAAGTTATTCTCTCAAGAGGCTTGTGCGCTTAGAACCTAGTTGAGACCAGCCCTCCTAGCTCTAAGTTTGTGATTTATCACGAGGTTCATCACCCCTCGTGTGGTTCACTTCACCCCTCCATCCCATACCAATCAGAAAACCCCTATCCAGAAGCTTAAGGTCGAGTTTCTCACCTAAACTTCTTCAAACAGCCCACGCGCATCCAAGCCTTGAATCGAGGCTTGTATCATTTTGGTATCATAGGTTAAAGCTCCTAAACCAGGTTGTTTCTATCATTTAACTAGTTTTGTTTCTAGTTCTTGCATTAGTTTAAGTCGCATTCACAAAAAAAAAAAAAATAACATCAAACTCAAACCGAGTGCATCTAGCTTGTACGTGCATCTAGCTTGTACGTGCATCTAGCTTGTACGTGCATCACTAGGGCTTAGATTCATTCTTGCATTGCAATTTTCGACTTTTCTTTTTGTTAGAATCATATTTCTATTATTTTTAAGTTAAATTAAAAAGAAATAAAAAAGAAAATAAGAAAAACACCAAAAGAATTCGACCAAGACAGCTAGCACTAGTTGTTAGAAAGTTTCCATTTTTTTCAAATCTTCCAATTTTTCGAAATTTTCTTTTTCCCAGTTTTTCCTTTTTGCATTTTTTCGAAATCTTCTATATAAGGAACCCTCCTAATCGATTCTAGGAGCAGAGTAACTTGTTCTTTTCTTTGTAGTACGCAATGGCAGAAGAAAATAGAGATGCCGCCGTGGCCATGATGGCCATGTTCACTACCCTCCAAACGCAACTTGCATCAATCGGCGAGAGGTTGGAGCGCATGGAGAGGCCTGTGAAATTCCAAGCCATAAGGCACGTGAGGGCTGAGCAAGACTATGCTGAGGGTCCTGAGCACCTTAGGACACGGCACGAACAGGAGGATCCCCAGCCAAATGGAGATGAGGACGCACAACCTCATAACTATCACCCTAGGCCGAGAGGACCTCCACGGCAACCAGAGGCAGAAGGTGATGGCTTCGAGCCATATGGTCATCACCAGGACCAACGATGCCTCCTAGATATCATGAGGATGGAGATGAATGTGCCTACAACCGGGTAACTCATCCTGATGTCAAGTTAACACCTCCTAGTTTTCCAGGAAAAGTAAACCCCGGAACCTATCTTGATTGGGAGAGGAGGATGGACTACAACTTTAATCACTAAAATCAACCAGGCCCTAGGAGATTCTCCATGGCAGTAGCACAACTCATGGACAATGCTCTCATCTGGTGGGATCGTGAGGTGTCTGACCGAAGGAGAAAAAGATTGAGGCCCATAGACTCATGGGTCGACATGAAAGACCTCATGAGGCAAAGGTTTGTTCCACCTTATTTTCATAGAGATTTGCAACGACATTTTTGTACTCTTAAGCAGGGTACCAGATCAGTAGAGGAGTACTATGAAGAGTTTGAGAGACTAAGGAACAGGTTGGAGCTCAATGACGATGAGGAGGCTTTGATGGCACAATTCTTGGATGGACTGCAAGAAAGAATCAGCCGCAAGGTGGAAAGGCAAATCTACAATGAATTCAAGGATTTGTTCCACCTATCTGTCCAGGCTGAGCAGCACATCAAACGTAAGAGCCAAGACATCCGCAGCAAGCCTAAGACGCCTTGGGCACCAAGCAACATTCCCAAACCCGTAGACAAAGGCAAAGGCACAGAGATCGAGTCACGGTTCAAGAGCACGCCTCCTGAGCCAACCCGTGACCAGAGAGACCCTAGTAAGTCTTCTAACCCTCAAAGATCACGTGACATCACTTGTTTCAAGTTTAGGGGTCGCGGACACATCTCAAGGGAGTGCCCAAACAACCGGGTCATGCTGATTACGGACGTTGGAGAGTATGAATCCCAAGATGAGGAGGACTATTAATCAGAAGGACAAATACGGTGACATTGAGCACCCTGATGTGGGGGAAGTGCTGGTCACTAGACGCATTCTCAGTGCAATGGTGGATCCCTCAGAGACCATACAGAGGGAGAACATCTTCCACAGCCGTTGCACCATCAAGAGCAAGGTATGTAACCTCATCATAGATGGTGGTTCTTTTACTAACGTTGCTAGTGCGTACATGGTTGATAAGCTAGGTCTAGAGAAGACAAGGCACCCTCGACCGTATAGACTGAGATGGCTCGTTGACAAAGTGGAGCTCAAGATCCATGAGCAAGTCAATGTGCCATTCAGTGTGGGCAAGTACCAAGACCAAGTAGTGTGCGACGTGGTGCCAATGCAACCTGGCCATCGTCTGCTAGGAAGGCCATGGCAGTTTGACAAGGAGACCAGGCATGATCGACGAACCAATCTCTACACTTTTGTGCATGACAAAAGAAAGGTCAGCCTAGCTCCTCTTACACCTGTCCAGGTACACGAGCTACAACTACAAATGAGTAAGGAAAAGAAACTTATCAAGTCTAATTTTCTTATTCAACCAAGCCATGTCCGGAGAGCTTTAGCCTCGAAGGATTTAATGTTACTAATGGTCCTCAAAGAAATTTTAAGTGTAGAAAAGGAACAGGTAGAGCTACCTCCTGAAGTAGCAGCTCTCCTCAACAATTTCCATGATGTGTTCCCGGAAGAGATACCAGCAGGCTTGCCTCCCCTACGTGGCATAGAGCTCCAGATCGACCTCGTGCCCGGAGCAGCCCTGCCCAACCGGCCATCCTACCGGATGAGTCCAGAGGAGTCTAACGGGCATGAGAAGCAAGTCAAGGAGCTCCTGGAGAAAGGCTATGTTCGAGAGAGCCTCAGTCCATGTGCCGAACCGGTGGTACTAGTGCCCAAGAAGGATGGGACTCGGCGAATGTGTGTGGACTGCCGAGCAATCAACAACATCACAGTCAAGTACCGGCATCCGATACCACGGCTGGATGACATGCTAGATGAGCTGAGTTGATGATACAAGCCTTGATTCAAGGATGTATGCGCGTGGGCTGTTTGTAGAAGATTAGGTGAGAAACTCAACCTTAGGCTTCTGGATAGGGGTTTTCTGGTTGGTAAACGATGTAAGGGTGAAGTGAACCACACGAGGGGTGATGAACCTCGTGATAAATCACAAACTTAGAGCTAGGAGGGCTGGTCTCAACTAGGTTCTAAGCGCACAAGTCTCTCTTGAGAGAAAGCTCGTAGGAAAAAGTTCTACTTTATTAATAATCAAAAGGTTGTCGAACTACAATGCTGGAAGGAGCCTTATTAATATGCTCGACAGCTTGACCTACTAGGGTCGACTCAAATAAGAAAAAGGAAAGTTTACAAAAGTGCACAAAAGGAAAAATACAAAAGTGTATAACCGAAAAAGGACCTATTCCTAAAATGTTCTTGACTCAAAATGTAAAGCAACTAGATCCTACCCTGCAAAACAGAAAGAGGCATATATTCGAATGTAAACTTACCTTAACTCACCTCACGGCCAAGAAATGGAAGGTGGCCGTCCTTGTGGCATGCACGCGCCTTGCTCCTAGTCTTCGACTTGGAGTAGGGTTAAATATCTTTGGGCCTTGACCTCTCTTGCCACTAAAGCCCACGTCTCTGATGTTCCTTGTGTTTTTGAGAAGCCTTTGGACTCTAATTTGCTCTTCTGGCCCATTGTCCTTAGCTGCTCTTCCTCTAGAAGCTTGTCGACCCATAAGCTGAATTTGTGGAAGAGTGCTCTTGATCTGCTTCTTGTCATTGCTCCTGGAGGTACCACTGGTGTAGATACTTCCTCTAAGTGCATGTCCTGGAGCTGGTAGCTCATTTGGTCCGAGTCCTCTTGTGTAGAAGTGGAAGTGTGCGTGTACTCGGCTGGATGGCCTGTACCGGCTGGATTGTGCGCGGTACTGGCCGGAATGACTTCAGGACCGGCCAAGTTGATCCCGGAGTCGGCGGTGTCATCAGGGGACCGGCGGTGTCATTCACGTCCCCACCAAGTGTGCCGGAAGCTTGGGCCTCTCCGCCGGCGATGTTGACCGGTCTGGTCCTATAGGTCGAAGGTCCGGCGGTACTGTCTGGTCCGGCAGGCGCGCCAGATGGTCCTGCTGTCTCGGGCAAGCTTCCTGGTCGGCCAGTCTGGTCTCCTGGCTGGATGTACGACCTGATGTCCTCATCATTCCCTCCCTCTTCAGTAGGTTTTGTCCTCAAAACTGGATCATCTGCATGGAAAGGGGCCAAGTCAGTAACATTGAACGTATTGGACACATTAAACTCACCTGGAAGCTCGATCCGGTAGGCGTTGTTGTTGATCCTCTCGGGCACTCTGAATGGTCCATCTCCTCTTGGTGCTAGCTTGGAACTCCTTAGGTTTGGGAACCTCTCCTGCCGTAGGTGTAGCCACACCCAATCGCCTGGTTGAAAGATCACCTCCTTTCTTCCTTTGTTGGCATGAGTCACGTACTGTCCGGTCCTCTTCTCCAAGTTTTCTGCTACCTTCTGGTGTAACCTCCTTATGAACTCTGCTTTGGATGCTCCGTTGAGGTTGGTCATCTCAGCTGGTGGCAGTGGTGTTTGCTCCAATGGGGTGAGAGGGTTGAAACCGTATACCACTTCAAATGGGGTCTTCTTAGTTGCTGAGTGCACGGCTCGGTTGTAGGCGAACTCAATGAATGGCAGGCACTCCACCCAAGTCTTTAGATTCTTCCCTAGTGTTGTTCTGAGAAGAGTTGATAGGGTCCTGTTGACAACTTCAGTTTGGCCATCGGTTTGAGGATGGCAAGTGGTTGAGAAGAGTAGCTTTGTGCCTAGCTTTCTCCAAAGGGTCCTCCAGAAATGGCTGAGGAACTTGGTGTCCCTATCTGATACGATGGTCCTTGGCACTCCATGAAGCCGTACTATCTCTCTGAAGAACAGCTCAGCTGTTTGCGTGGCATCATTGACATTGGCACATGGGATGAAATGTGCCATCTTGGAGAATCTGTCCACCACTACAAAGATTGCATCTTTGTGGTTGATCTTGGGCAGACCTAGAACAAAATCCATCGAGATGTCCACCCATGGATGTGTTGGTATGGGCAGTGGGAGATACAACCCGTGAGGTTGCACTCGGGACTTTGCCTTCTTGCAAGTGATGCATCTTGCACAATGTGCTTCTACTGTCCTCTTGATGTGTGGCCAGTAGAAGTGCTCCTTGACCACTGCTAGAGTCTTGTCGACACCAAAGTGGCCCATGAGTCCTCCTCCATGAGCTTCTCGGATGATAAGTTCCCTTAGTGATCCTTGTGGTATGCACAGCCTTCTTTCTCGGAACAAGAATCCCTCATGGATATAGAATTTGCCATGACTCCCTGTGCTACACTCCTTGTAGCTCTCAGCAAGGTCAGGATCATCCTTGTATAGATCCTTGATGTGCTCGAATCCTAGGACCTTTGCCTCCATGGTTGATATCAAGGCAAACCTCCTTGATAGTGCATCGGCTACCACATTATCTTTGCCCTTCTTGTACTTGATGATGTACGGAAAGGTCTCTATGAACTCCATCCACCTGGCATGTCTCCTCTTGAGATTGGTTTGCCCTCTGAGGTGTTTGAGAGTCTCGTGATCAGTGTGGATCACAAACTCCTTGGACAGCAAGTAATGCTGCCAAGTCTCCAATGCTCGGACAAGGGCATAGAGCTCCTTGTCATAAGTGGGGTAGTTCAGTGAGGCACCACCTAGCTTCTCACTGAAGTATGCCACTGGTCTCCCTCCTTGGGTTAGCACTGCTCCTATGCCTATTCCAGAGGCATCACACTCCACTTCAAACGTCTTGTTGAAGTCGGGAAGGACTAGCACTGGTGCGTGTGTAAGGCTGTCCTTCAAGGCCTGAATGCCTTCTCCTGAGCTTCTCCCCAGCTGAATCCCACGTTCTTCTTCACTACTGCCGTCAGTGGTGAGGCAATACTGCTGAAGTTGGGCACGAATCTCCTATAGAAGCTGGCCAGTCCGTGGAAGCTCCTTACTTGGCTGATGTTTCCTGGTGTTGGCCATTCTTGTATGGCTCGAATCTTCTCTCATCAACCTGTAGGCCCTGTGAACTCACAACAAAACCTAAAAAGACAAGCTTATCAGTACAAAAGGTGCACTTCTTGAGATTGGCATAAAGCTCTTCTTGTCGAAGGGTTTTAAGGACCATCTCAAGATGTGTGAGGTGTTCCCGTAGGCACTTACTATAAACAAGTATGTCATCAAAATAAACTACTACAACTTACTGATGTACGCCCTAAGAACTTGGTTCATAAGGCATGAAGGTGCTTGGGGCATTAGTCAAGCCAAATGGCATGACTGTCCACTAGAGCCCTTGCTTTGTCTTGAAAGCAGTCTTCCACTCATCACCTTCCTTCATTCTTACCTGGTGGTATCCACTTTTGAGGTCTATCTTGGAGAAGACCGTGGCTCCACTCAGCTCATCTAGCATGTCATCCAGTCGTGGTATTGGATGCCTATACTTGACTGTGATGTTGTTGATTGCTCGGCAGTCCACGCACATGCGCCAAGTCCCATCCTTCTTGGGCACTAGTAGCACTGGTACAGCACATGGACTGAGGCTCTCTCGAACATATCCTTTCTCCAGGAGCTCCTTGACTTGCTTCTCAAGCTCCTTGGACTCCTCTGGACTCATCCGGTAGGCTGGCCGGTTGGGCAGGGCTGCTCTGGGCACGAGGTCGATCTGGTGCTCTATGCCTCGTAGGGGAGGTAAGCCTGCTGGTATCTCTTCCGGGAACACATCCTGGAACTTGTTGAGGAGAGCTGCTACTTCAGGAGGTAGCTCTACCTGTTATTTCTCTACATTCAACACTTCTTTGAAAACCATTAGTAGCATTAGATCCTTCGAGGCTAAAGCTCTCCGGACATGACTTGGTTGAATAAGAAAATTAGATTTAATGAGCTTCTTTTCCTTACTAATTTGCTGTTGAAGCTCATGTACCTGGGCAGGTGTGACAGGAGCTAGGCTGACCTTTCTCTTGTCATGCACGAAAGTGTAGAGATTGGTTCGGCCATCATGCGAGGTCTCCTTGTCAAACTGCCATGGCCTTCCTAGCAGAAGATGGCCAGCTTGCATCGGCACCACGTCGCACACGACTTGGTCTTGGTACTTGCCCACACTGAATGGCACAGTGACTTGCTCATGGATCTTGAGCTCCACTTTGTCATCGAGCCATCTCAGTCTATATGGTCGAGGATGCCGTGTCCTCTCTAGACCTAGCTTATCAACCATATACGCACTAGCAACGTTAGTGCAAGAACCACCATCTATGATGAGGTTACATACCTTTCCCTTGATGGTGCAACGGCTGTGGAAGATGTTCTCCCTTTGGATGGTCTCTGAAGGATCCACCATTGCACTGAGGATACGTCTAGTGACCAGCACTTCCCCCACATCAGGGTACTCAATGTCACCATACTCTCCTTCTGGCTCATAGTCCTCTTCATCTTGGGACTCATACTCTCCTGCCTCCGTAATCAGCATGACTCGGTTGTTTGGGCACTCTCTTGAGATGTGTCCACGTCCCCTGCACTTGAAACAAGTTATGTCACGTGATCTTTAAGGGTTAGAAGACTTACCAGGCTCTCTCTGGTCACGGGTGGGTTCAGGAGGCTTGCTCTTGAACCTTGACACGATCTCTATGCTTTTGCCTTTGTCCACAGCCCTGGGCATGTTGCTTGGTGCCCAAGGTGTCTTAGGCTTGCTGCGGATGTCTTGGCTCTTACGTTTTGATGTGCTGCTCAGCTTGCACAGATAGGTGGAACAAATCTTTGAAGTCGTTGTAGATTTGCCTTTCCACCTTGCAGCTGATCCTTTCTTGGAGTCCATCCAAGAATTGTGCCATCAATGCTTCTTCATCATCATTGAGCTCCAATCTGTTCCTTAACTTCTCGAACTCTTCATAGTATTCTTCTACTGATCTGGTACCCTGCGTAAGAGTACGAAAACGACGTTGCAAATCTCTATGAAAGTAAGGTGGAACAAACCTTTGTCGCATGAGGTCTTTCATGTCGACCCATGAGTCTACGGGTCTCATTCTCTTCCTCCTCCTGTCAGATACCTCACGATCCCACCAGATGAGGGCATTGTCCGTGAGTTGTGCTACTGCCATTGAGACTCTCCTAGGTCCTGGTTGGTTGTAGTGATCAAAGATATGATCCATTCGCTTCTCCCAATCTAGGTAAGCCTCGGGGTCTACTTTTCCTGCAGAACTTGGAGGAGTTAGTTTTACATCAGGATGAATTACCCGGTTGTAGGTGTGTTCATCTCCATCCTCATGACGTCTTGGAGGCATTCTTGGTCTCTGGTGAAGACCATATGGCTCAAAGCCATCATCTTCTGCCTCTGGTTTCCGTGGAGGTCCTCTCGGCCTATGGTGATAGTTATGAGGTTGTGTGTCCTCATCTCCATCTGGCTGGGGTTCCTCCTGTTCGTGCCGTGTCCTAAGGTACTCAGGACCCTCAGGACGGTCTTGCTCAGCTCTCACGTGCCTTATGGCCTGGAATCTCACTGGTCTTTCCACGCGCTCCAACCTCTCGCCTATGGATGCGAGTTGTGTTTGGAGTGTGGTGAACATGGCCATCATGGCTTCGGCTGCGTCTCTATTCTCTTCTCCCATGGTGTGCTACAAAGAAAGAAGACAATTAGGGTGCTCCTAAATTATTAGGAGGGTTTTCTTTTTATAAGGGGTTTGAAAAAATGCAAAAAGGAAAAATCCTAAGGAAAGGAAATTCGACTCCAAGAGAAAAAGGAAACTTCCTAGACAACTTGTGCTAGCTGTCCAATTCGAAATATCTTAGGTATTTTCCTATTCTTTTTTCTTTCCTTTTTCTTTTCTTTTCTTTTCTTTTTAATTTAACTTAAAATTAATGGAAATATGAATTAAACAAAAAGGAAAACGTGAATGACAATGCAAAAGTGAACCTAAACCCTAGTGATACACGTAGGAGGCTAGATGCACTCGGTTTGGAGTTTGATGTTGTTTTTTTTTTGATTTTTCTTGAATGCGACTTAAACTAATGCAAGAACACAAAACAAAACAAGCAAAATGATAGAAACAACCTGGTTTAGGAGCTTTAAGCTCTGATACCAAAATGATACAAGCCTCGATTCAAGGATGTATGCGCGTGGGCTGTTTGGAGAAGTTTAGGTGAGAAACTCGACCTTAGACTTCTTGGATAGGGGTTTTTGAGTTGGTATTCGATGGAGGGGTGAAGTGAACCACACGAGGGGTGATGAACCTCGTGATAAATCACAAACTTAAAACTAGGAGGGCTGGTCTCAACTAGGTTCTAAGCGCACAAGATTCTTAGAGAGAAAACTTGTTGAAAAAAGTTCTACTTTATTAATATCAAAAAGGTTGTCGAACTACAATGCTGGAAGGAGCCTTATTAATATGCTCGACAGCTTGACCTTCTAGGGTCGACACAAATAAAGAAAAAGGAAAGTTTACAAAAGTGCACAAAAGGAAAAGATACAAAAGTGCACAAAAGGAAAAGATACAAAAGTGCATAACCGAAAAAGGACCTATTCCTAAAATGTTCTTGACTCAAAAATATAAAGCAACTAGATCCTACCCTGCAAAACATAAAGAGGCATATATTCGAATGTAAACTTACCTTAACTCACCTCTCGGCCAAGAAATGGAAGGTGGCCGTCCTTGTGGCATGCACGCGCCTTGCTCCGAGTCTTCGACTTGGAGTACGGTTACAAATCTCTCGGCCCTGACCTCTCTTGCCACTAAAGCCCAAGTCTCTGATGTCCCTTGTGTTGTTGAGAAGCTAGTGGACTCTTCTTTGTACTTTTGGCCCATTGTCCTTAGTCGATCTTCTTCTAGAAGCTTGTCGACCCATAGGCTGAATTTGTGGAAGAGTGCCCTTGATCTGCTTCTTGTCATTGCTCCTTGAGGTACCACTGGTGTAGAGACTTCCTATAAGTGCATATCCTGGAGCTGGTAGCTCATTTGGTCCGAGTCCTCTTGTGTAGAAGTGGAAGTGCGCGTGTACTCGGCTGGATCGGCTGTACCGGCTGGATTGTGCGCGGTACTGGCCGGAATGACTTCAGGACCGGCCAAGTTGATCCCGGAGTCGGCGGTGTCATCAGAGGGACCGGCGGTGTCATTCACGTCCCCACCAAGTGTGCCGGAAGCTTGGGCCTCTCCGCCGGCAATGTTGACCGGTCTGGTCCTATAGGTCGAGGGTCCGGCGGTACTGTCTGGTCCGGCAGGCGCGCCAGATGGTCCTGCTGTCTCGGGCAAGCTTCCTGGTCGGCTAGGGTTCTAAGCGCACAAGTTTTTAGAGAAAACTCGTAGGAAGAAAGTTCTCTCTTTATTAATATCAAAAAGTTGTCAAACTACAATGCTGAAGGAGCCTTATTAATATGCTCGGCAGCCTTGACCTTCTAGAGTCGACTCAAAGAAAAATGGAAAAGTTACAAAAGTGCACAAGGAAAATTACAAAAAGGAAATAACCGAAAAAGACTACTTCCTAAATTGTTCTTGACTCAAAAATGTAAAACTTCTAATTCCTATCCTGCAAAACAGAAAAGGCAAGTATATAAATGAAAACTTACCATTCTTACATTTCAGCCAAGAAATGGAAGGTGGCCGATCTTGTGGCATGCACGCGCCTAGTTCCTAGTCTTCGACTTGGAGTAGGGTTGTGAATTTTGGGCCCTAGCCTCTTTTGACACGAAAGCCCAAGTCTCTGGAGTCCTTTGCGATGTTGAGAAGCCTTTGGACTCTTCCTTGTGCTCTTGGCCCAATGCTCCTTGTCGATGATCTTCTAGGAGCTTGTCTACCCACAAACTGAACTTGTGGAAGAGTGCCCTTGTTCTACTCCTTGTCATGGCTCCTGGTGGCACCACTGGTGTAGAGACTTCATCCAGGTTCATGCCTTGAATCTGGTAGTTTAGCTGATCCGAGTCCCCTTGTGTAGATGTGGAAATGGTGGTGCAATCGGCTGGATCGGCTGGATTGGCTGGACTGCGCGAGGAGCTGGCCGAGTTGTCATCGGAGCCGGCCAGATTGATTCCTGAGCCAGCGGCATCACCAGTTGAGCCGGCGGTGTCATTCACATCGCCGCCAGTTGGGCCAGAGGTTTGGGTCTCTCCGCTGGAAATGTTGATCGGCCCGGCCCGGCTGGTCGTAGGGCCGGCGTTACCGTGTGGGCCGGCAGACACGCCAAATGGCCCAGCTATCTCGGGCAAGCATTCGGGTCAGCCATTCTTGTCTGCTGGCCGGACAGACGATCTGATGCCCTCATTAATATGGGCGTTGTGTTTTAAGTTCGTTGGCCAAGTACGGAAACTTGGTTTGGGTGTGCTGGTTCTTCTAGAAGCCATGGGGGTGCTTCTTCCATGTGTGGCCACACATTTTATTCTGAATTTGGTGGCATGTGTGATAGGATATATTTTTTTGGTAAGTTGAAGCTTAGGTGGCATTTCTTTAGTGTGAACATTCTAGCTGGATTTCTCCTTCTTGGTCTCCTTTTGGAGCCTAGAGGAGGTCCAACGAATGAAACTTCGATTGGACCATTGCCACCAAGCTGATTTACAAGACAAGGCTCGTGGTACCATCCAAACGGAGAGTCTCGGCCAGCTTCAAATGGGTCTTGGTACTAGGGTGCTTTTCCTCGGTCATAAGTCTTCTTATGACTGATTTGTTGATGAACTTTGAGGCTGCAATAGAATTCATTGAAGAATTTTTAAATCTAATCATGAAGAATTTATAATGTAATCAGCCTAAGAATTTATAATGTAATCAGCCTAAAAATCAATAATGAACATCTAATTCCCCTAATTTACCTTACCCAGAATCCATAAATAGAACTACTCACACATAGTCATGGCAATCAAAAATACCGTCAAATAAGCTACGTAAAACATATGTAAAAGATAGGTATAAGAAAGTCTTCAATAGATTAGATAAAATTCTCAAGAACAAATCTCCAAAGTTGCAATAGAGAAAACAAAAGCTTCCAGAATGAAAACCTCGGTTATTTTGTCCCTAAGGGCATTTTTTATAGTTTCCCAAAAGTAACAGCATCAAACCCATGACAAATTGGGTTAAACCGTATGAACAAAAAGTGAAAACCGGTGGATTGGTGTGCGAACAGCCAGCGTATTGGCCGGTGGGCCGATCGCTGGATGAGTTGGTGGGTGCGTGACGGGCCATCTTGCGCAATCGAGAAGGACAATCTGCCAATGGGCTGATTGCGTGATACCACTACAAGAAAACATCAACATTTCCGACGGCATATCTGACGGACATAAAGCCATCGGAATTTTCCAACGACATGGCGATGGTTTTCCGATGAATTACCAAGGTACCTTGGGTCGTCGGGGATCTGTTGGTAATTCCCGATGGCTACACGGCCGTCGGGAAATCGATGGTAAAAACTGATGGTACACCATCGGTGTTCCGATGAAATCTTTATCGTCGGGATGTCCTCTTGAAGCCATCGCAAATTTCCAATGAAACTAGAACCATCGGTTTATTTCCGACGCCTTCCTGACGGCTTGTTGTTTTATAATCCGTTGGGAATCCATCGGGAATATACCAATGGGATAACCTCAACTTTTGTCGGACGGCCGTCAGAAATAGCCGATGATTGTCGGAACCCGTCTGAAATCCATCGGAAATTGAAGAATAATCTTGAAAAATTTGTGATTATCCGCTGGTGGTCGGGAACCATCAGAAATCTGTCGGAAAAGTTAGAAAAATTGATTCACAATTTGTGATTATCCGATTGTGGTTGGAAACCGTCGGAAATCCTTCGGAAATGAGAATATTCTTGAGAATAATCTATTTAAAATTTGTGAATATCTGTTTAAAATTTTTTAATAGCTGTTAAAAATTCATAATAATCTGTTAAAAATTCATAATAATCTGTTAAAAATTCATAATAATCTGTTAAAAATTCATGATAATCTCTAATTTTCAATATAAATACGCTATGATCATTCGCAATTTGTACAAAACAAAAAATCTTAAGAAAATGTGTTCTTCGGGTTCTTATGATTATTTTCGATCGTGGATGGATAAACCTTGTTATGATTCAATAACGGGGGAATTGACTGATGAATTTGCGCAAGGTGTTGAAGAGTTCATGACATTTGCATCAAACAATATCATGACATCGGAATACGGTAAAATTTATTGTCCATCAATTAAATGTCGAAATCATAGATTAATCTCTGTTAGAGAAGTACGTAATCATTTGTATAGGACTGGATTTATGCCGGGTTACAAAATTTGGTATTCACATGGAGAAACTGATGCAACGATGCAATATTATGGTAGTACTTCAAATAGGTTAGATAATACTAATGTTAGGCTAGAGGAACTGGCATTAGAAGTTGATATAAACGGAGGTACTGTTCAGATGGTGAATGATGCGTTGTGTGAACAAAGAGCATCGTACATTGAAGATAAGAGTACAATAGAGGAACATAATTTGGAAGCCCGGAAATTTTTTGATATGTTAGATGCATCCAAGCAGCATTTGTATAAAGGATGTAGAGATGGATTATCGCCTTTATCTGCTGCAAGTAGGTTGATGACGATAAAGATGGATTTCAACTTGGCTGAAGATTGTGTGAATGTGATAGCTGATTTTGTTAGAGAAATATTACATGAAGATAATATTGCACCTGCTTCATATTACGAGGTTCAAAAACTTGTAGCTGCTCTTGGATTGCCATATCAGATGATCGATGTATGTATTGACAACTCCATGATCTATTGGAGAAATGATGAAAACCGCATGAAATGCCGATTTTATCACAAACCTCAATTTCAAGGGACGAGCGGCAGAGTACCTATTCCGCATAAATGGATGTGGTATTTGCCATTAACACAGACATTAAAGAGGTTATATCAATCTGAACAACACGGCAAAACCTATGAGATGGCATGCAGAACATAATTTGAATGGAGAAATTGTGCATCCCTCGGATGCAGAAGCATGGAAATATTTTCAACAGGTTTATCCTAGTTTTGCATAGGAGCCTAGAAACGTATAACTCGGGTTATCTACAGATCAATTCAGCCCTTTTGGGAAGCATGGGAGGCAATACTCGTTGTGGCCAATTATCGTTACACCTTATAATTTGCCTCCTTCTTTGTGCATGAAACGAGAGTTTTTGTTTCTAACAATTCTCGTCCCCGGCCCAGAGCATCTGATGAGGACATCAGGTCGTACATCCAGCCAGGTGACCAGACTGGCCGACCAGGAAGCTTGCCCGAGACAGCAGGACCATCTGGTGCGCCTGCCGGACCAGACAGTACCGCCGGACCTTCGACCTATAGGACCAGACCGGTCAACATCGCCGGCGGAGAGGCCAAAGCTTCCGGCACACTTGGTGGGGACGTGAATGACACCGCCGGTCCCCCTGATGACACCACCGACTCCGGGATCAACTTGGCCAGTCCTGAAGTCATTCTGGCCAGTACCGCACACAATCCAGCCGGTACAGGCCATCCAGCCGACTACACGCACACTTCCACTTCTACACAAGAGGACTCGGACCAAATGAGCTACCAGCTCCAGGACATGCACTTAGAGGAAGTATCTACACCAGTGGTACCTCCAGGAGCAATGACAAGAAGCAGATCAAGAGCACTCTTCCACAAATTCAGCTTATGGGTCGACAAGCTTCTAGAGGAAGAGCAGCTAAGGACAATGGGCCAGAAGAGCAAATTAGAGTCCAAGGGCTTCTCAACAACACAAGAAACATCAGAGACTTGGGCTTTAGTGGCAAGAGAGGTCAGGGCCCAAAGATACTTAACCCTACTCCAAGTCGAAGACTAGGAGCAAGGCGCGTGCATGCCACAAGGACGGCCACCTTCCATTTCTTGGCCGTGAGGTGAGTTAAGGTAAGTTTACATTCGAATATATGCCTCTTTCTGTTTTGCAGGGTAGGATCTAGTTGCTTTACATTTTTGAGTCAAGAACATTTTAGGAATAGGTCCTTTTTCGGTTATACACTTTTGTATCTTTTCCTTTTGTGCACTTTTGTAAACTTTCCTTTTATTTGTTTGAGTCGACCCTAGAAGGTCAAGCTGTCGAGCATATTAATAAGGCTCCTTCCTGCATTGTAGTTCGACAACCTTTTTGATTATTAATAAAGTAGAACTTTTTCCCTACGAGCTTTCTCTCAAGAGAGACTTGTGCGCTTAGAACCTAGTTGAGACCAGCCCTCCTAGCTCTAAGTTTGTGATTTATCACGAGGTTCATCACCCCTCGTGTGGTTCACTTCACCCTTCCATCGTTTATCAACCAGAAAACCCCTATCCAGAAGCTTAAGGTTGAGTTCCTCACCTAATCTTCTACAAACAGCCCACGCGCATACATCCTTGAATCAAGGCTTGTATCATTTTGGTATCAGAGCTTAAAGCTCCTAAACCAGGTTGTTTCTATCCTTTTGCTTGTCTTATTTCTAGTTCTTGCATTAGTTTAAGTCGTATTCAAGAAAAATCAAAAAACAACATCAAACTCCAAACCGAGTGCATCTAGCCTCCTACGTGTATCACTAGGGTTTAGATTCACCTTTGCATTGTCTTTCACGTTTTCCTTTTTGTTTAAATCATATTTCCTTTATTTTAAAGTTAAATTAAAAAGAAAATAAAAAGAAAATAGAAAGAATACTAAAGGAAGTCGAATTGGACAGCTAGCACAAGTTGTCAAGAAAGTTTCCTTTTTCTCAAATCTTCACATTTTTTGAATTTCCTTTCCTTAGGATTTTCCTTTTTGCATTTTTCAAATCCCATATAAAAAGAAACTCTCCTAATAATTTATGAGCACCCTAATTATCTTCTTTCTTTGTAGCACACATGGGAGAAGAGAATAGAGACGCAGCTGAAGCCATGATGGCCATGTTCACCACACTCCAAACACAACTCGCATCCATAGGCGAGAGGTTGGAGCGCGTGGAGAGACCAGTAAGATTCCAGGCCATAAGGCACGTGAGAGCTGAGCAAGACGGTCCTGAGGGTCCTGAGCACCTTAGGACACGGCATGAACAGGAGGAACCCCAGCCAGATGGAGATGAGGACACGCAACCTCATAACTATCACCATAGGCCGAGAGGACCTCCACGGAAACCAGAGGCAGAAGATGATGGCTTTGAGCCATATGGTCTTCACCAGAGACCAAGAATGCCTCCTAGACGTCATGAGGATGGAGATGAACACACCTATAACCGGGTAATTCATCCTGATGTTAAACTAACTCCTCCAACTTTTGCAGGAAAAGTAGACCCCGAGGCTTACCTAGATTGGGAGAAGCGAATGGATCATATCTTTGATCACTACAACCAACCAGGACCTAGGAGAGTCTCAATGGCAGTAGCACAACTCACGGACAATGCCCTCATCTGGTGGGATCGTGAGGTATCTGACAGAAGGAGGAAGAGAATGAGACCCGTAGACTCATGGGTCGACATGAAAGACCTCATGCGACAAAGGTATGTTCCACCTTACTTTCATAGGGATTTGCAACGACGTTTTCGTACTCTTAAGCAGGGTACCAGATCAGTAGAGGAGTACTATGAAGAGTTCGAGAGGTTAAGGAACAGATTGGAGCTCAATGATGATGAAGAAGCATTGATGGCACAATTCTTGGATGGACTCCAAGAAAGGATCAGCTGCAAGGTGGAAAGGCAAATCTACAACGACTTCAAGGACTTGTTCCACCTATCTGTGCAAGCTGAACAGCACATCAAACGTAAGAGCCAAGACATCCGCAGCAAGCCTAAGACACCTTGGGCACCAAGCAACATGCCTAAGACAGTGGACAAAGGCAAAAGCGTAGAGATCGAGTCAAGGTTCAAGAGCAAGCCTCCTGAACCCACCCGTGACCAGAGAGAGCCTGGTAAGTCTTCTAACCCTCAAAGGTGACATAACTTGTTTCAAGTGCAGGGGACATGGACACATCTCAAGGGAGTGCCCAAACAACCGAGTCATGCTGATTACGGAGGCAGGAGAATATGAGTCCCAAGATGAAGAGGAATATGAACCAGAAGGAGAATATGGTGACATTGAGTACCCTGATGTGGGGGAAGTGCTGGTCACTAGACGTATCCTCAGTGCAATGGTGGATCCTTCAGAGACCATCCAAAGGGAGAACATCTTCCACAGCCGTTGCACCATCAAGGGAAAGGTATGTAACCTCATCATAGATGGTGGTTCTTGCACTAACGTTGCTAGTGCGTATATGGTTGATAAGCTAGGTCTAGAGAGGACACGGCATCCTCGACCATATAGACTGAGATGGCTCGATGACAAAGTGGAGCTCAAGATCCATGAGCAAGTCACTGTGCCATTCAGTGTGGGCAAGTACCAAGACCAAGTCGTGTGCGACGTGGTGCCGATGCAAGCTGGCCATCTTCTGCTAGGAAGGCCATGGCAGTTTGACAAGGAGACCTCGCATGATGGCCGAACCAATCTCTACACTTTCGTGCATGACAAGAGAAAGGTCAGCCTAGCTCCTCTTACACCTGCCTAGGTACATGAGCTTCAACAGCAAATGAGTAAGGGAAAGAAGCTCATTAAATCTAATTTTCTTATTCAACCGAGTCATGTCCAGAGAGCTTTAGCCTCGAAGGATCTAATGCTACTAATGGTTTTCAAAAAAGTGTTGAATGTAGAAAAAGAACAGGTGGAGCTACCTCCTGAAGTGGCAAATCTCCTCAACAAGTTCCAGGATGTGTTCCCAAAGGAGATACCAGCAGGCTTGCCTCCTTTACGTGGCATAGAACACCAGATTGACCTAGTGCCCGGAGCAGCCCTGCCCAACCGACCAGCCTACCGGATGAGTCCAGAGGAGTCCAAGGAGCTTGAGAAGCAAGTCAAGGAGCTACTGGAGAAAGGCTATGTTCGAGAGAGCCTCAGTCCATGTGCCGTACCAGTGCTACTAGTGCCCAAGAAGGATGGGACTTGGTGCATGTGCGTGGACTGCCGAGCAATTAACAACATCACAGTCAAGTACCGGCATCCGATTCCACGGCTGGATGACATGCTAGATGAGCTGAGTGGAGCCACGGTCTTCTCCAAGATAGACCTCAAGAGTGGATACCACCAGGTCAGGATGAAGGAAGGTGATGAATGGAAGACTGCTTTCAAGGCAAAGCAAGGGCTCTACGAGTGGACAGTCATGCCATTCGGCTTGACTAATGCCCCAAGCACCTTCATGCGCCTTATGAACCAAGTTCTTAGGGCGTACATCAGTAAGTTGTAGTAGTTTACTTTGATGACATACTTGGTTTATAGTAAGTGCCTACGGGAACACCTCACACATCTTGAGATGGTACTTAAAACCCTTCGACAAGAAGAGCTTTATGCCAATCTCAAGAAGTGCACCTTTTGTACTGATAAGCTTGTCTTTTAGGTTTTGTTGTAGTTCACAGGGCCTACAGGTTGATGAAGAGAAGATTCGAGCCATACAAGAATGGCCAACACCAGGAAACATCAGCCAAGTAAGGAGCTTCCACGGACTGGCCAGCTTCTATAGGAGATTCGTGCCCAACTTCAGCAGTATTGCCTCACCACTGACGGCAGTAGTGAAGAAGAACGTGGGATTCAGCTGGGGAGAAGCTCAGGAGAAGGCATTCCAGGCCTTGAAGGACAGCCTTACACATGCACCAGTGCTAGTCCTTCCCGACTTCAACAAGACGTTTGAAGTGGAGTGTGATGCCTCTGGAATAGGCATAGGAGCAGTGCTAACCCAAGGAGGGAGACCAGTGGCATACTTCAGTGAGAAGCTAGGTGGTGCCTCACTGAACTACCCCACTTATGACAAGGAGCTTTATGCCCTTGTCCGAGCATTGGAGACTTGGCAGCATTACTTGCTGTCCAAGGAGTTTGTGATCCACACTGATCACGAGACTCTCAAACACCTCAGAGGGCAAACCAATCTCAAGAGGAGACATGCCAGGTGGATGGAGTTCATAGAGAACCTTCCGTACATCATCAAGTACAAGAAGGGCAAAGATAATGTGGTAGCCGATGCACTATCAAGGAGGTTTGCCTTGATATCAACCATGGAGGCAAAGGTCCTAGGATTCGAGCACATCAAGGATCTATACAAGGATGATCCTGACCTTGCTGAGAGCTACAAGGAGTGTAGCACAGGGAGTCATGGAAAATTCTACATCCATGAGGGATTCTTGTTCCGAGAAAGAAGGCTGTGCATACCACAAGGATCACTAAGGGAGCTTATCATCCGAGAAGCTCATGGAGGAGGACTCATGGGCCACTTTGGTGTCGACAAGACTCTAGCAGTGGTCAAGGAGCACTTCTACTGGCCACACATCAAAAGGTCTGTGAAAGCTCATTGTGCAAGGTGCATCACTTGCAAGAAGGCGAAGTCCCGAGTGCAACCTCACGGGTTGTATCTCCCACTGCCCATACCAACACATCCATGGGTGGACATCTCGATGGATTTTGTTCTAGGTCTGCCCAAGATCAACCACAAAGATGCAATCTTTGTAGTGGTGGACAGATTCTCCAAGATGGCACATTTCATCCCATGTGCCAATGTCAATGATGCCACGCAAACAGCTGAGCTGTTCTTCAGAGAGATAGTACGGCTTCATGGAGTGCCAAGGACCATCGTATCAGATAGGGACACCAAGTTCCTCAGCCATTTCTGGAGGACCCTTTGGAGAAAGCTAGGCACGAAGTTACTCTTCTCAACCACTTGCCATCCTCAAACCGATGGCCAAACTGAAGTTGTCAACAGGACCCTATCAACTCTTCTCAGAACAACACTAGGGAAGAATCTAAAGACTTGGGTGGAGTGCCTGCCATTCATTGAGTTCGCCTACAACCGAGCCGTGCACTCAGCAACCAAGAAGACCCCATTTGAAGTGGTATACGGTTTCAACCCTCTCACCCCATTGGAGAAAACACCACTGCCACCAGCTGAGATGACCAACCTCAACGGAGCATCCAAAGCAGAGTTCATAAGGAGGTTACACCAGAAGGTAGCAGAGAACTTGGAGAAGAGGACCGGACAGTATGTGACTCATGCCAACAAAGGAAGAAAGGAGGTGATCTTTCAACCAGGCGATTGGGTGAGGCTACACCTACGGCAGGAGAGGTTCCCAAACCTAAGGAGTTCCAAGCTAGCACCAAGAGGAGATGGACCATTCAGAGTGCTCGAGAGGATCAACAACAACGCCTACCGGATTGAGCTGCCAGGTGAGTTTTATGTGTCCAATACGTTCAATGTTACTGACTTAGCCCCTTTCCATGCAGATGAACAAGTTTTGAGGACAAAACCTACTGAAGAGGGAGGGAATGATGAGGACATCAGGTCGTACATCCAGCCAGGTGACCAGACTGGCCGACCAGGAAGCTTGCTCGAGACAGCAGGACCATCTGGCGCGCCTGCCGGACCAGACAGTACCGCCGGACCTTTGACCTATAGGACCAGACCGGTCAACATCGCCGGCGGAGAGGCCCAAGCTTCCGGCACACTTGGTGGGGACGTGAATGACACCGCCGGTCCCCCTGATGACACCGCCGACTCTGGGATCAACTTGGCCAGTCCTGAAGTCATTCCGGCCAGTACCGCGCACAATCCAGCCGGTACAGCCGATCCAGCCGAGTACACGCGCACTTCCACTTCTACACAAGAGGAATCGGACCAAATGAGCTACCAGCTCCAGGACATGCACTTAGAGGAAGTCTCAACACCAGTGGTACCTCAAGGAGCAATGACAAGAAGCAGATCAAGGGCACTCTTCCACAAATTCAGCTTATGGGTCGACAAGCTCCTAGAGGAAGATCAGCTAAGGACAATGGGCCAGAAGAGCAAAGTAGAGTCCAAGGGCTTCTCAACAACAAAAGGAACATCAGTGACTTGGGCTTTAGTGGCAAGAGAGGTCAGGGCCCAAAGATTTTTAACCCTACTCCAAGTCGAAGACTAGGAGCAAGGCGCGTGCATGCCACAAGGACGGCCACCTTCCATTTCTTGGCCGTGAGGTAAGTTAAGGTAAGTTTTAATTCGAATATATGCCTCTTTCTGTTTTGCAGGGTAGGATCTAGATGCTTTACATTTTTGAGTCAAGAACATTTTAGGAATAGGTCCTTTTTAGGTTATACACTTTTGTATCTTTTCCTTTTGTGCACTTTTGTAAACTTTCCTTTTCTTTGTTTGAGTCGACCCTAGAAGGTCAAGCTGTCGAGCATATTAATAAGGCTCCTTCCAGCATTGTAGTTCGACAACCTTTTGATTATTAATAAAGTAGAACTTTTTCCCTACAAGTTTTCTCTCTAAGAATCTTGTGCGCTTAGAACCTAGTTGAGACCAGCCCTCCTAGCTCTAAGTTTGTGATTTATCACGAGGTTCATCACCCCTCGTGTGGTTCACTTCACCCTTCCATCGTTTATCAACCAGAAAACCCCTATCCAGAAGCCTAAGGTTGAGTTTCTCACCTAATCTTCTACAAACAGCCCACGCGCATACATCCTTGAATCAAGGCTTGTATCAGCATCCTAAGCGATCGCTTGATATTTTCTTGCAACCACTAATTCATGAGTTAAAAATATTGTGGGAAAATGGTATCGAAGCATTCGATTTTTCCAACCAACAGAACTTCTTGATGCGAGCAGTACTTATGTGGATGATAAGTGATTTTCCAGCATATGGTATGTTATCAGGATGGTCGACGCCTGGAAGATTAGCATGCCCATATTGTCAAGATAATACTGATGCGTTCCAACTGAAACACGGACGAAAGACTAGTTGGTTCAATTTTCATCGTCGATTTCTACCACAAGATCATCTATATCACCGGAGCACAATATTGTTTAGGAAAAACAAAAAACATTTTGATGCTCCACCTCGTATTCTTGATGGGAATTATATGATGACTCAACTTAGAGATTTTGGTGCTGAGAGAATGGCTTCATGTGGAGGTAACGGACATTACCGTGTTGATGGTTGTGGCAAATACCATAATTGGCACAAGAAGAGCATTTTTTGGGATTTACCCTATTGGAAGGACCATTTGTTGCGTCATAATCTAGATGTTATTCACATTGAGAAGAATGTTTTTGACAACATAATGAATACCGTTCTAAATGTGCAAGGAAAAACAAAAGATAATTTGAAAGCTAGATTGGATTTGCCGGATATTTGTTCTCGAAAGGAACTACATGTAATATCAAATGGAAAATCATTGTCTCCCGCATTGTGGTTGGATGCACATGCAAAAGATGAATTCTTTGACTGGAATAAGCATAGTGTCAAATTTCCAGATGGATACGCTTTTAATATTCGTAATTGTGTCGATACTATTGAAGGTAAATTTTCAGGGATGAAAAGTCATGATTTTCATGTTGTCATGCAAAGACTATTCCCATTTGCCTTTAGCGATCTACTGCCTAAAAACGTCCACGGAGCAATTGTAGGTACGTTTACATTATTTTATATATAAATAATTATAATTTCATATATTATATGATATTAAAATATTTTTTTTATATAGAGATTGGTGCTTTTTTCCGAGATTTATGTACAAGATCACTTACTGTAGACGATATCCAAAATTTGGAGGAAAAAATACCGGTTCTCATTTGTAACCTGGAGAAAATATTTCCACCAACATTTTTTGATGTTATGGAGCATCTTGCTATTCACCTCCCAAGAGAAGCAGCGCTTGGAGGACCTGTTCAGTACCGATGGATCTATCCTTTTGAGAGATATATGTTCCACCTAAAGAAAAAAGTTAAACATCTTGCCAGGGTTGAAGGTTCAATCGTCACACAAAGTATTAATGAAAAAACATCTGACTTCGCCAGCTACTATTTTCCATCGCAAGTGCAAACAAAAAATAGACGACCTGCATGACATGATGATGGAGGAAAAAACCAAGCTGTCTAGTGTATGTGCCAGAAATATTTGCATAAATTGGACGTTTAAGTGGAAAAGGGAAGACGCGACGCCTATCAGAGGAGGAACACAATCACTTGCATTGTTATATTTTGACAAATTGCGATGACGTTTTGGAATATGAAAGGTACATTCAATTAAATTTTGTTTTTAGTTGTTATTATAATTTATCGTTAATTAGTTTTTTCATAATTAACAGGATATACATGGAACAAATACGTGTTCATTATTCAGATTACAGCGAGAATGAGTTGGTCGAACTTATAAAAGCGAATTTGCAAGATGGTTGCATTTTTATGTTAGTGTTACCACAATTATGTAATTTTCAATAATAATTTACTATATATATATATTTATAATTGACTACATTCAATTATTTTGTAGGTTACTACAGGTCCTTCTAGGGGGATAACGTTTCCCACGTGGTTAGTTGACTTGGTGAGTGGTCCTACATTTACTGTAAAATCTTATCCAATGTACTGCACTCATGGATATGCTTTTAAGAGTCATCGCGAAGGAAACTCACAAACAGCTTGTAATTATGGTGTATCATCTCAATCGGGAGAAATTGTATACAACGGTGTTCTTCGTGAAATATTAGAAGTTCACTATCCAAGAATGATTGATTTGAGGTGTATTGTATTCTATTGTGACTGGTATGACCCTGTCATGGGTCAACGTGAAGACGAATTCGGTGTTACATCTGTCCACTCTCGTAAGCGACGTAGAAAATATGATCCTTTTATACTTGCATCCCAAGCGGACCAGGTTTGTTACATTCAATATCCTCGTGTAAGGAACAAGTAAGATCTTTGGATTACAGTGACCTCAATACATCCTAGAGGAATGGTATGTGTTATTACCGAACAAGAGCCTATGCAACAAAGCACAATTGGTAACTTAGGTTCAATAAACACTTCTCTTGAAGTTAACCTTGTTATTGATGACACCACGAAGGTAGATTACAATGTGTTTCAAGATTCAGAAGAAGAGATTGACGAGTTTGATGACCAAAATTCAATTAATTTGGAATGTTCATCAGATTCAGATTAAATTTTTGATAATAATATTTTTCCATAATTTAATTATATATAAATTATATTTTATAAATTCAGATTTAATATTTTTTCCATACTTCATTTATATGTGTTCATAAATGCTTCCACGCAAGTTTCGAAAAGTATAGAAATACGTCACCGACTTAAACATTAAATTTTAGAATATCACAATTCTTAAATTTGCGAACTATCACCTAGTATTTGTAAAAATAAATATGAGATACCCACAGAAACGTCATGTCACTAGCTAACCTAAGTATCTATTGAAGCTAATAAACATTTTTTCACTCATGCCTCAAGCTTTTGTCTTATATAAAAGGAAAAGTATGGAATGATATCTAAAAAATGAACTTTATCAAATCGTAAATGGTGACAAATGGTGCAGAAGTTTTTGGACTCAACTTTATCAAATCATCAATGGAGACAAATCTGAGCAAATAAAACAAAGCTTTGTTGACATTTTTTCTCTCTTTTTTTTTGTACCTGACAATTTCTTACTTTCATGTCGAGTTTTTATTTAGTGTCCTTTGGTTTTATTTTAACATTTACTACATTTTCACATTTAGTTATCATTTGGTACAGTTGCATTGACTAAAGAAGTGTGATATTCTAAAATTCAATTGATGGTTTTCCGACGGATTTCCGACGGCTTTACTAAAACCGTCGGAAATCCATCGGAAAGCTTTAATTGATATATGTAACCGACGGATTTCTGATGGTTTTAGCAAAGCCGTCGGAAATCCATCGGAAAACCATCAATTGAAACGTGGCCAGACTATTTGTCGAACATACACGGGTTTTAAGCCGTCCGTCGAAATACCGACGGATTTTCGACGGATTAAAATTTTATGCAGGAATCATAATTCCCAATCCGGGTTTTCACAAAAATATTAATTAAAGTCCCGACGGATTCCCGACGGAAATTTCCGTTGGGAAAGTCTAATATAACCTATGGTTCCGTTTCTTCTCCTCTCTCGTGTTTCTCTCCTTCTGATGAGGACATCAGGTCATATGTCTGGCCAGGAGACCAGAATGGCCGACCAGGAAGCTTGCCCGAGACAGCCGGGCCATTTGGCACGTCTGCCGGCCCAAGCGGTACTACCGGACCCTCGACCAACAGGACCGGACCGATCAGCATTGCCGGCGGAGAGGCCCAAGCCTCCGGCACAATTGGTGGCGACGTGGATGACACCGCCGGTCCCATTGGTGATGCCACCGGCTCCGGGATCAACTTGGCCGGTCCAGAAGGCATTCCGGCCAGTACCTCGCACAGTCCAGCCGGTACAGCCGATCCAGCCGAGTACACGAGCATTTCAACTTCTACACAAGGAGACTCAGACCAGATAAGCTACCAGCTTCAGGACATGCATCTAGAGGAAGTCTCTACACCAGTAGTGCCACCGGGAGCAATCACAAGGAGTAGATCAAGAGCACTCTTCCACAAGTTCAGCTTATGGGCTGACAAGCTCCTAGAGAAAGATCGACTAAGGACAATGGGCCAGAAGTGCAAAGAAGAGTCCAAAGGCTTCTCAACAATGCAAGGGACTTTGAAGACTTGGGCTTTAGTGGCAAGAGAGGTCAGGGCCCAAAGATTCCTAACCCTACTCCAAGTCGAAGACTAGGAGCAAGGCGCGTGCATGCCACAAGGATGGCCACCTTCCATTTCTTGGCCGTGAGGTAAGTAAGGTAAGTTTCAATTCAAATATATGCCCCTTTCTGTTTTGCAGGGTAGGATCTAGATTGTTTACATTTTTGAGTCAAAGACATTTTAGGAATAGGTCCTTTTTCAGTTATGCACTTTTGTATATTTTCCATTTGTGCACTTTTGTAAACTTTCCTTTTCTTTCTTTGAGTCGACCCTAGAAGGTCGAGCTGTCGAGCATATTAATAAGGCTCCTTCCAGCATTGTAGTTCGATAACCTTTTTGATATTAATAAAGTAGAACTTTCTTCTTACAAGTTTTCTCTCTAAGAATCTTGTGCGCTTAGAACCTAGTTGAGACCAGCCCTTGTAGCTCTAAGTTTGTGATTTATCACGAGGTTCATCACCCCTCGTGTGGTTCACTTCACCCCTCTATCGAATACCAACCCAAAAACTCCTATCCAAGAAGTCTAAGGTCGAGTTTCTCACCTAACCTTCTCCAAACAGCCCACGTGCATATAAGCCTTGAATCGAGGCTTGTATCATTTTGGTATCAGAGCTTAAAGCTCCTAAACAAGGTTGTTTCTATCCTTTAGCTTGTTTTGTTTCTAGTTCTTGCATTAGTTTAAGTTTCATTCAAGAAAAAGAAAAAAAATAACATCAAACTCCAAACCGAGTGCATCTAGCTCCTACGTGTATCACTAGGGTTTAGATTCACTTTTGCATTGCCATTCACGTTTTCCTTTTTTTAAATCATATTTCCATTATTTTTAAGTTAAATTAAAAAGAAAAGAAAAAAAAGAAGGAAAAATACCAAAAGAATTCGAATTGGACAGCTAGCACAAGTTGTCAAGAAAGTTTCCATTTTTTTTCAAATCTTCCATATTTTTCAAATCTTTCTTTTTCTCAGATTTTTTCTTTTTGCATATTTTTTGAATTCTCTATATAAGCATCCTCCTATTCAATTCTAGGAGCAGAGTAACTTGAATTCTTTCTTGTAGTACGCAATGGGAGAAGAGAATAGACATGCAGCCGAGGCCATGATGGCCATGTTCACCACACTCCAAACGCAACTCGCATCAATCGGCGAGAGGTTGGAGCGCGTGGAGAGGCCGGTGAGATTCCAGGCTATAAGGCACGTGAAGGCTGAGCAAAGCCCTGCTGAGGGTCCTGAGCACCTTAGGACATGGCACGAACAGGAGGAACCCCAGCCAGAAGGAGATGAGGACGTGCAGCCTCATGACTATCACCCTAGGCCGAGAGGACCTCCACGGCAACCAGAGGCAGAAGATGATGACTTCGAGCCATATGGTCTTCACCAGAGACCAAGGATGCCTCCTAGAATCATGAGGATGGAGATGAACACGCCTACAACCGGGTAACTCATCCTGATGTTAAGCTAACTCCTCCAAGTTTTGCAGGAAAAGTAGACCCCGAGGCTTACCTAGATTGGGAGAGAAGAATGGATCATATCTTCGATCATTACAACCAACCAGGGCCTAGGAGCGTCTCAATGGCAGTAGCACAACTCACGGACAATGCCCTCATCTGGTGGGATCGTGAGGTATCTGACCGAAGGAGGAAAAGAATGAGGACCGTAGACTCATGGGTCGACATGAAAGATATGATGTGACAAAGGTTTGTTCCACCTTACTTTCATAGGGACTTGCAACGTCGTTTTCGTACTCTTGAGCAGGATACCAGATCAGTAGAGGAGTACTATGAAGAGTTCGAGAAGCTAAGGAACAGGCTGGAGCTCAATGATGATGAAGAAGCATTGATGGAACAATTCTTGGATGGACTCCAAGAAAGAATCAGCCGCAAGGTGGAAAGGCAAATCTACAATGACTTCAAAGACTTGTTCCACCTATCTGTCCAGGCTGAGCAGCACATCAAACATAAGAGCCAAGACATCGGCAGCAAGCCTAAGACGCCTTGGGCACCAAGCAACATGCCTAAGCCCGTAGACAAGGGCAAGAGCATAGAGATCGAGTCAAGGTTCAAGAGCAAGCTTCCTGAACCAACCCGTGACCAGAGAGAGCCTAGTAAGTCTTCTAACCCTCAAAGATCACGTGACCTCACTTGTTTCAAGTGTAGGGGTCGTGGACACATCTCAAGAGAGTGCCCAAACAACCGGGTCATGCTGATTACGGAGGCTGGAGAATATGAGTCCCAAGATGAAGAGGACTATGAACCAGAAAGAGAATACGGTGACATTGAGTACCCTGATGTGGGGGTAGTGCTGGTCACTTGACGCATTCTCAGTGCAATGGTGGATCCTTCAGAGACCATCCAGAGGGAGAAGATCTTCCACAGCCGTTGCACCATCAAGGGCAAGGTATGTAACCTCATCATAGATGGTGGTTCTTGCACTAATGTTGCTAGTGCGTACATAGTTGATAAGCTAGGTTTAAAGAAGACAAGGCATCCTCGACCATATAGACTGAGATGGCTCGATGACAAAGTGGAGCTCAAGATCCATGAGCAAGTCACTGTGCCATTCAGTGTGGGCAAGTACCAAGACCAAGTCGTATGCGACGTGGTGCCAATGCAAGCTGGGCATCTTCTGCTAGGAAGGCCATGGCAGTTTGACAAGGAGACCAGGCATGATGGCCAAACCAATCTCTACACTTTCGTGCATGACAAGAGAAAGGTCAGCCTAGCTCCTCTTACACCTGCCTAGGTACATGAGCTTCAACAGCAAATGAGTAAGGGAAAGAAGCTCATTAAATCTAATTTTCTTATTCAACCGAGTCATGTCCAGAGAGCTTTAGCCTCGAAGGATCTAATGCTACTAATGGTTTTCAAAAAAGTGTTGAATGTAGAAAAAGAACAGGTGGAGCTACCTCCTGAAGTGGCAAATCTCCTCAACAAGTTCCAGGATGTGTTCCCAAAGGAGATACCAGCAGGCTTGCCTCCTTTACGTGGCATAGAACACCAGATTGACCTAGTGCCCGGAGCAGCCCTGCCCAACCGACCAGCCTACCGGATGAGTCCAGAGGAGTCCAAGGAGCTTGAGAAGCAAGTCAAGGAGCTACTGGAGAAAGGCTATGTTCGAGAGAGCCTCAGTCCATGTGCCGTACCAGTGCTACTAGTGCCCAAGAAGGATGGGACTTGGCGAATGTGCGTGGACTGCCGAGCAATCAACAACATCACAGTCAAGTACCGGCATCCGATACCACGGCTGGATGACATGCTAGATGAGCTGAGTGGAGCCACGGTCTTCTCCAAGATAGACCTCAAGAGTGGATACCACCAGGTCAGGATGAAGGAAGGTGATGAATGGAAGACTGCTTTCAAGGCAAAGCAAGGGCTCTACGAGTGGACAGTCATGCCATTCGGCTTGACTAATGCCCCAAGCACCTTCATGTGCCTTATGAACCAAGTTCTTAGGGCGTACATCAGTAAGTTCGTTGTAGTTTATTTCATGACATATTAGTTTATAGTAAGTGCTTAAGGGATCACCTCACACATCTTGAATTGGTGCTTAAAACCCTTCGACAAGAAGAGCTTTATGCCAATCTCAAGAAGTGCATCTTTTGTACTGATAAACTTGTCTTTTAGGTTTTGTTGTAAGTTCACAGGGCCTACAGGTTGATGAAGAGAAGATTCGAGCCATACAAGAATGGCCAACACCAAGCAACATCAGCCAAGTGAGGAGCTTCCATGGACTGGCCAGCTTCTACAGGAGATTTGTGCCCAACTTCAGCAGTATTGCCTCACCATTGACGGCAGTAGTGAAGAAGAACGTGGGATTCAGCTGGGGAGAAGCTCAGGAGAAGGCATTCCAGGCCTTGAAGGACAGCCTTACACATGCACCAGTGCTAGTCCTGCCCGACTTCAACAAGACATTTGAAGTGGAGTGTGATGCCTCTGGAATAGGCATAGGAGCAGTGCTAACCCAAGGAGGGAGGCCAGTGGCATACTTCAGTGAGAAGCTAGGTGGTGCCTCACTGAACTACCCCACTTACGACAAGGAGCTTTATGCCCTTGTCCGAGCATTGGAGACTTGGCAGCATTACTTGCTGTCCAAGGAGTTTGTGATCCACACTGATCACGAGACTCTCAAACACCTCAGAGGGCAAACCAATCTCAAGAGGAGACATGCCAGGTGGATGGAGTTCATAGAGACCTTCCCGTACGTCATCAAGTACAAGAAGGGCAAAGACAATGTGGTAGCCGATGCACTATCAAGGAGGTTTGCCTTGATATCCACCATGGAGGCAAAGGTCCTAGGATTCGAGCACATCAAGGACCTATACAAGGATGATCCTGACTTTGCTGAGAGCTACAAGGAGTGTGGCACAGGGACTCATGGCAAGTTTTACATCCATGAGGGAATTCTTGTTCCGAGAGAGAAGGCTGTGCATACCACAAGGATCATTAAGGGAGCTTATCATCTGAGAAGCTCATGGAGGAGGACTCATGGGCCACTTTGGTGTCAACAAGACTCTAGCAGTGGTCAAGGAGCACTTCTACTGGTCACACATCAAGAGGACAGTAGAAGCTCATTGTGCAAGGTGCGTCACTTGCAAGAAGGCAAAGTCCCGAGTGCAACCTCACGGGTTGTATCTCCCACTGCCCATACCGACGCATCCATGGGTAGATATATCAATGGACTTTGTTCTAGGTCTGCCCAAGATCAATCACAAAGATGCAATCTTTGTAGTGGTGGACAGATTCTCCAAGATGGCACACTTCATTCCGTGTGCCAATGTCAATGATGCCATGCAAACAGCTGAGCTGTTCTTCAGGGAGATAGTACGGCTTCATGGAGTGCCAAGGACCATCGTATCAGACAGGGACACCAAGTTCCTCAGCCATTTCTGGAGGACCCTTTGGAGGAAGCTAGGCACAAAGCTACTCTTCTCTACCACCTGCCATCCTCAAACCAATGGCCAAACTGAAGTTGTCAACAGGAAACTATCAACTCTTCTCAGGACTACACTAGGGAAGAACCTCAAGACTTGGGTGGAGTGCCTGCCATTCATAGAATTCGCTTACAACCGAGCCGTGCACTCAGCAACCAAGAAGACACCATTTGAAGTAGTATACGGTTTCAACCCTCTCACCCCATTGGAGCAAACACCACTGCCAACAGCAGAAATGACCAACCTCAACGGAGCATCCAAGGCAGAGTTCATAAGGAAGTTACACCAGAAGGTAGCAGAGAACTTGGAGAAGAGGACGGGGCAGTACGTGACTCATGCCAACAAGGGAAGAAAGGAGGTGATCTTTCAACCTGGCGATTGGGTGTGGCTACATCTACCTAAGGAGTTCCCCAACCTAAGGAGTTCCAAGCTAGCATCAAGAGGAGATGGACTGATGAGGACATCAGGTCGTATGTACAGCCAGGAGACCAGACTGGCCGACCAGGAAGCTTGCCCGAGACAGCCGGGCCATTTGGCACGTCTACCGGCCCAAGCGGTACCGCCGGACCCTCGACCAATAGGACCAGACCGATCAGCATTGCCGGCGGAGAGGCCCAAGCTTGCGGCACAATTGGTGGCGACGTGGATGACACCGCCGGTCCCCTTGGTGATGCCGCCAAATCCGGGATCAACTTGGCCGGTCCTGAAGGCATTCCATCCAGTACCTCGCACAGTCCAGCCGGTACAACCGATCCAGCCGAGTACACGAGCATTTCAACTTCTACACAAGGAAACTCGGACCAGATAAGCTACCAGCTTCAGGACATGCATCTAGAGGAAGTCTCCACACCAGTAGTGCCACCAGGAGCAATGACAAGGAGCAGATCAAGAGCACTCTTCCACAAGTTCAGCTTATGGGTCCACAAGCTCCTAGAGGAAGATCGACTAAGGACAATGGGCCAGAAGTGCAAAGAAGAGACCAAAGCTTCTCAACAATGCAAGGTAGTTCAGAGACTTGGGCTTTAGTGGCAAGAGAGGTTAGGGCCCAAAGATTCCTAACCCTACTCCAAGTCGATTACTAGGAGCAAGGCACGTGCATGCCACTATTACGGCCACCTTCCATTTCTTGGCCGTGAGGTAAGCAAGGTATGTTTTCAATAAGAATATTTGCCTCTTTGTGTTTTGCAGGGTAGGATCTAGAATATTTACATTTCTTGAGTCAAAGACATTTTAGGAATAGGTCCTTTTTCGGTTATGCACTTTTGTACATTTTCCATTTGTGCACTTTTGTAATCTTTCCTTTTCTTTCTTTGAGTCGACCCTAGAAGGTCAAGCTGTCGAGCATATTAATAAGACTCCTTCCAGCATTGTAATTCGATAACCTTTTTGATATTAATAAAGTAGAACTTTCTTCCTACAAGTTTTCTCTCTAAGAATCTTGTGCACTTAGAACCTAGTTGAGAATAGCCCTCCTAGCTCTAAGTTTGTGATTTATCACGAGGTTTATCACCCCTCGTGTGGTTCACTTCACCCCTCCATCGAATACCAACCCAAAAACCCCTATCCAAGAAGTCTAAGGTCGAGTTTCTCATCTAACCTTCTCCAAACAGCCCATGCGCATATAAGCCTTGAATCGAGGCTTGTATCATCTTCTCTATGCCTCTTCGCCTCCCCACCACAGTTTTCGCCTCCCGCAGCAGTTTTTGCCGGAAGTTACCTTTACTCGGAAATCATGTAACTTTTTTCAGCTCTAGATGAAATCGATTGTGCTTTTGTTTCTGTGATTCCTGAGATTTGTTCAATCCTTTTCGTAATGGCCGCTTCAAGAAGAATCAATTCACAACTGTTAGATAATTGCTAGAATTTCTCTTTGCGGTTCGGTTGCTTGTAAAATGAGTATAGAAATTTTCTGTTAAAATTGGAATCTAAAATTTAGTAAATTGTTGTCCTTGTTACTGGATAAATTTCTAGGCTTATTTTTTACCTTGTCCTGAAAATTTCGTATTTCTCTGGTCCATAAGTTTTGCCTGTGAGATTCCAAAATACAGTGTTGTTCTATCAACATGTCTTGAGATTCCAAGATACTGTTTTTGTGCTATTTGTGAAAATGTACGGCCTGTTGTTTCCTATTAGACAAATTGTTTTAAGTCAATTAAAAAAATGAATGGATTATAAAAAAACCAAAATGATGAAGAATGTTGAGAGTAGAAAATATTACTCAATCTGTTTTAATATATAAGATTAGGATTTTTGTTTGTTTTTACAAGTTTTTATGTACAATTTAAATATATTTAATATTTTCTGATAATATGATGAAGTATATTTTATAATTGGTTGAATTGTTTTAAATTAAAAGATTAATATTTATATAAAGAAAAATATTCGTTAACTCGGAGTTGCATACCAACTCAAGTTCCAGAATGTGCAAATGATTCATTCCGACCAATGACAATTGAAGAATTGGTTCAGTAGCCTGGTCGTGAACTTCTTACTTTTTTGATCCGAGGCGTCAAGGAAATTCGACATGGTAAATTAAATTTTTTATAATTATATTTAAAATAATTATTTTAACGATATTCTATAATTATATTTAAAATAACTATTATAACGCTATTCTAATTAAAATTCGTAGGTTTGGTATTTCAAACAATGGAATAAGCAAATCTATATTAAAGATGCTTCATTCTCTTTTGAACAAACCATATACCAAATTTAGAGATATTCCATACGAAGAACGTCAGATTTGGTTCAGGACGTTTGCGGTACGTTATTTAAATTTTAAATATATAATTGTTTTAAATAGTTTTTAATAATATTTTTTAGTAATTTATAAGTAAATTTCACAGCAAGAATTTACATGGGATCCCATGAACACAAAATTGGTGGAAGAAGCTTTCGAAAAAGAGGTTGCAATACAATTTTCCCGCCACATGAACGAGTGGAAACAAAAATAGAAAAAGGGAAAAGATAAACTAAGAGGGTTGAATGAGTCGGTTTGGAACGACTTTATTTGTTATTGGGAATCTTCTAGCGCTGAGATCATCTCTAGAACTAATTCAAGAAATAGGAAGAGCGACCGAGGAGGCAAAGACATTTATATTCACAATGCCGGATCGACTAGTTTTCTGAGACGAGCCGATCAATTGGTAAATTAATTATTATATTAATTATATTTATTATTATTTAAAAATTTTAAAATTATTAATTTAGAATTTTTTTACTTTAAGGTACAAGAAATTAGAGCACCTCCAGATCGCTTGCAACTTCTCGAGGCCTTCCACACGAACAAAAAGACTGGTCGTATCCAAGATGGTTTCGTTAGTGAGATCATCAAAAAAGTAAAAAAGAAAAAAGTTGTATTTTAACCCTGTAGTCTCAAGTTGGTTCTTCATCTTCGGTCGCCGAATTGCCTCGTTCTGAGATTAACCGTCTCGTTCTTGATGTAAGTTTCATTTTTTTTAAAAAAATATATAATTAATATTATAATAATTTTCATTAAATTTTCTAATAATATTTGTTTCTTTTTGCATGAAGTACCATTTTCTAATGGTCGTCATCTAGGATTTGGGAGAGTTGCAGATACCGGTGGTGCAACATCTGCAGCTAGAAATGAGGACAATGAACAACTAAAAGAAGAAATAGCGGTTATGAAAATAGAGATGAATAATCTCAAAAGTATTATAGAAATGATGAGAAATAAGTTGTTTGATGACTTTTTTTCTCCTCCTTCTCCTCCTACCTCTCCGTTGTAATTTGTATTTTAAAACAATTGTCTAATATTATATTTATAATTAGAATATTATTTTTATTAATTGTATGATTATTTTCTAAAAATATTTAAAAATATTAATTTAATTTAATATAAATTTAATTTAATTTAATTGAAAAAAATTTATTTTTTAAATATTTTTAATATTTATATTTTAAAAATATTTAATTAAATTTTTTAAAAATATAAATATTAAAAAAATAAATTTTTTAATTTTTTCAGTTATAATTGGTTTTTCTGACGGAGGATGTCGTCGGGAATTTTTGACGGAAGTTTCCGTCGAAAACGTGTCGCCTATCTCCCGACAGGCATAAACCGTCGGGAAATATCATCGGATCAAATTCCCGACGGCAATAGTCATCGAAAATCACCCGTCGCAAATTCATCGGTAATTCCCGACGGACTTTTCATTGATAATCCGTTGGAGTTTTTTGACGGCGATGGACCATCGAATATCCGTTGGCATTTTCTGACGGACAACTTCCATCGACAATCTATCGGAAATTTCCTACGGCACCATTAATCGCCAAGCCATCGGAAATTCCCGATAAGTTCCCGATGGAAATTAATTTCCGATGAAAAAGTCCCGACGGACGCTGTTTGTCGGAAAGTAGACGGGAATGGGTATTACCAACATTTTGCCGATGAAAATGGCCGTCGGGAATGTGCTGTTTTCTTGTAGTGTACTAGGCAGTTGGGCAAGTAGGTGGTCGAGCGTACAGGCAGAGAGATCAGCCAACAGGACGATCACATGATTCCACGCAGTTGGGCACATGGGTGGTCGATCGATAGGGCAAGGCAATCAGAAAACAGGCCGATCACGGGATTCACGTAGTTGGACACATGGGTGGTCCTGCGATTGGGCAGTGCATTCCACCAACAGGCCGATATAAAGATTTCATGAAGTCGGCCATATCCCTTGGCCTATGGTAACTTTTTTAGGGCCTTTCTCCCTTTTCCGACCGAGTATCCACCTATCACCAAGCTCCAATCTCTCTTTTTGCGTATTGTACCTGAAAACCATTCGAGATACACATGCAAGGATGCAAAATGTATGTCCTAAAATATAAAATACATGATATATGAGAATGATTGTCAAAGATTGGATAAATGATCTAAAATGCTCATGAGGACAAGGAAAATGGTGGTAAAATGCAAGGTGAAGCAATAGAGAAACCATGATTATCATTGGGCCATCCCTGAAATGTCTGAATTGGCCCGCTTGTGGCGTTGTGTGCAATTGGAAAATTGGTGCGGCCAATGTGAATTCTTGTTAGTAAGTTAGCTCCAGGAGTTTATTTTGGTCAGTGCAACTCTAAGAACTTTTTTTTGGCCTGATTGAAATGTCCTAAAACCTTGTTGATCTCCTTCGGCCCACCACCTACTTGTTCTGAAATATTTCCGGTACAGGTGGCTTGGCATGGGTCAGCGAGGGTAGGGCCGATATCCTCACCATAACCTACTTCTTGAAATGGTTCCGACCTGAAACTATGTATTATGCACTTAAGTAAAGAAAGTTAGCTTTGTACTCCATGTGTTGCTCTAGGGTCTTATTTTGGTGTTGGTTAGGCCCTTGGTCATGGCATGACCATGGGGGTTCCTTGATAAGTATGGGGTAGAGGTATCCATGCCGCTGTACTATCGGCATGTTAGACTTTGGGACTAAGTGTACTCTAATTGATCATTTGGTTTGCCAATTGATGGGCTCTTTGGTTGTAAGTTTCTCTGTACCTGCCTGATACAAGCCTCGAATCAAGGCCGTAACACTCACTGGCTGGTTGGAGAAGATTAGGCGAGAAACTCAGCCTTAGGCTTCTGGATTGGGGTTTTCTGGTGGTTATTGGGTGGTGGGGTGAAGTAAACCACACTAGGGGTGAAGAGCCTAGTGATAAATCACAACTTAGAAGCTAGGAGGGCTGGTCTCAACTAGGGTTCTGCGCGATAGAATTTTTAGGAGAAAACTCGTAAGAAAAATGCTCCCTTTATTAATATCAAAAAGTAATCGAACTACAATGCTGAAGGAGCCTTATTAATATGCTCGGCAGCCTTGACCTTCTAGGGTCAACTCAAAAGAAAATTTGAAAAGTTACAAAAGTGCACAAGGAAAATTACAAAAAGGAAATAACCAAAAAAGTACTACTACCTAAATTGTTCTTGACTCAAAAAAGTAAAACTTCTAATTCCTACCCTGCAAAACAAAAAAGGCTATTATATAAATGAAAACTTACCATTCTTACCTTTCGGCCAAGAAATGGAAGGGGGCCGACCTTGTGGCATGCACACGCCTAGCTCCTAGTCTTCGACTTGGAGTAGGGTTATGAATTGTTGGGCCTGACCTCTTTTGCCACGAAAGCCCAAGTCTCTAGAGTCCTTTGCAATGTTGAGAAGCCTTTGGATTCTTCCTTGTACTCTTGGCCCAATGCTCCTTGTCGATCATCTTATAGGAGCTTGTCTACCCACAAACTGAACTTGTGGAAGAGTGCCCTTGTTCTGCTCCTTGTCGATCATCTTCTAGGAGCTTGTCTACCCACAAACTGAACTTGTGGAAGAGTGCCTTTGTTCTGCTCCTTGTCATGGCTCCTGGTGGCACCACTGGTGTAGAAACTTCATCCAGGTTCATACCTTGAAGCTGGTAGCTTAGCTGATCCGAGCCCCCTTGTGTAGATGTGGAAATGGTGGTGCAATCGGCTTGATCAGCTGGATCAGCTGGATCGTGCGGGGAGCTGGCCGAATTGTCATCGGAGCCGGCCAGGTTGATTCCGGAGCCAGCGGCATCACCAATTGGGCAGGTGGTGTCCTCCACGTCACCACCAGTTGGGCCGGAGGTTTGGGCCTCTCCGCCGGAAATGTTGATCGGTCAGGAGATCCCATATTGCAGTCCTGATACAAGCATCGATTCAAGGCTTATATGCGCGTGGGCTATTTGGAGAAGGTTAGGTGAGAAACTCGACCTTAGACTTCTTGGATAGGGGGTTTTGGGTTGGTATTCGATGGAAGGGTGAAGTGAACCACACGAGGGGTGATGAACCTCGTGATAAATCACAAACTTAGAGTTAGGAGGGCTGGTCTCAACTAGGTTTTAAGCGCACAAGCTTCTTTGAGAGAAAAACTTGTAAAGAGAAAATTCGCACTTTATTAATATCAAAATGGTTGTTGCAATGCTGGAAGGAGCCTTATTAATATGCTCAACAGCTTGACCTTCTAGGGTCGACTCAAATAAAGAAAAGGAAAGTTTACAAAAGTGACAAATGGAAAATATACAAAAGTGCATAACCGAAAAAGGACCTATTCCTAAAATGTCTTTGACTCAAGAAATGTAAATAATCTAGATCCTACCCTGCAAAACAGAAAGAGGCAAATATTTGTATTGAAAACTTACCTTACTTACCTCACGGCCAAGAAATGGAAGGTGGCCGTCCTTGTGGCATGCACGCGCCTTGCTCCTAGTCTTCGACTTGGAGTAGGGTTAGGAATCTTTGGGCCCTGACCTCTCTTGCCACTAAAGTCCAAGTCTCTGAAGTCCCTTGCATTGTTGAGAAGCCTTTGGACTCTTCCTTGCACTTCTGGCCCATTGTCCTTAGTCGATCTTTCTCTAGGAGCTTGTAGACCCATAAGCTGAACTTGTGGATGAGTGCTCTTGATCTGCTCCTTGTCATTGCTCCTGGTGGCACTACTGGTGTGGAAGCTTCCTCTAGATGTATGTCTTGAAGCGGGTAGCTTATCTGGTCCGAGTTTCCTTGTGTAGAAGTTGAAATGCTCGTGCACTCGGCTGGATCGGCTGTACCAGCTGACTGTGCGAGGTACTGGCCGGAATGCCTTCAGGACCGACCAAGTTGATCCCAGAGTCGGTGGCGTCACCAAAGGACCGGCGGTGTCATCCACGTCGCCACCAAGTGTGCCGGAAGCTTGGGCCTCTCCGCCAGCAATGCTGATCGGTCTGGTCCTATTGGTCGAGGGTCCGGCGGTACCGCTTGGGCCGGCAGACGTACAAAATGGCCCGGCTGTCTCGGGCAAGCTTCCTGGTCGGCCAGTCTGGTCTCCTGGCTGGACATACGACCTGATGTGCTCATCATCCCCTCCCTCTTCAGTAGGTTTTGACCTCAAAACTGGTTAATCTGCATGGAAAGGGGCTAAGTCAGTTACGTTGAACGTGTTGGACACATTAAAATCACCTGAGAGCTCGATTCGGTAGGCGTTGTTTTTGATCCTCTCCAGCACTATGAATGGTCCATCTCCTCTTGGTGCTAGCTTGGAACTCCTTAGGTTGGGGAACCTCTCCTGCCGTAGGTGTAGCCACACCCAATCACCTGGTTGAAAGATCACGTCCTTTCTTCCCTTGTTGGCATGAGTCACGTACTGCCCAGTCCTCTTCTCCAAGTTTCCTGCTACCTTCTGGTGTAACTTCCTTATGAACTCTGCCTTGGATGCTCCGTTGAGGTTGGTCATCTCTGCTGGTGGCAGTGGCGTTTGCTTCAATGGGGTGAGAGGGTTGAAGTCGTATACTACTTCAAATGGTGTCTTCTTGGTTGCTGAGTGCACGGCTCGGTTGTAAGCGAATTCTATGAATGGCAGGCACTCCACCCAAGTCTTGAGGTTCTTCCCTAGTGTAGTCCTGAGAAGAGTTGATAGTTTCCTGTTGACAACTTCAGTTTGGCCATTGGTTTGAGGATGGCAGGTGGTAGAGAAGAGTAGCTTTGTGCCTAGCTTCCTCCAAAGGGTCCTCCAGAAATGGCTGAGGAACTTGGTGTCCCTGTCTGATACGATGGTCCTTGGCACTCCATGAAGCCGTACTATCTCCCTGAAGAACAGCTCAGCTGTTTGCATGGCATCATTGACATTGGCACACGGAATGAAGTGTGCCATCTTGGAGAATCTGTCCACCACTACAAAGATTGCATCTTTGTGATTGATCTTGGGCAGACCTAGAACAAAGTCCATTGATATATCTACCCATGGATGCGTCGGTATGGGCAGTGGGAGATACAACCCGTGAGGTTGCACTCGGGACTTTGCCTTCTTGCAAGTGACGCACCTTGCACAATGAGCTTCTACTGTCCTCTTGATGTGTGACCAGTAGAAGTGCTCCTTGACCACTGCTAGAGTCTTGTTGACACCAAAGTGGCCCATGAGTCCTCCTCCATGAGCTTCTCAGATGATAAGCTCCCTTAATGATCCTTGTGGTATGCACAGCCTTCTCTCTCGGAACAAGAATTCCCTCATGGATGTAAAACTTGCCATGAGTCCCTGTGCCACACTCCTTGTAGCTCTCAGCAAAGTCAGGATCATCCTTGTATAGGTCCTTGATGTGCTCGAATCCTAGGACCTTTGCCTCCATGGTGGATATCAAGGCAAACCTCCTTGATAGTGCATCGGCTACCACATTGTCTTTGCCCTTTTTGTACTTGATGACGTACGGGAAGGTCTCTATGAACTCCATACACCTGGCATGTCTTTTCTTGAGATTGGTTTGCCCTCTGACGTGTTTTAGAGTCTCGTGATCAGTGTGGATCACAAACTCCTTGGAAAGCAAGTAATGATGCCAAGTCTCCAATGCTCGGGCAAGGGCATAAAGCTCCTTGTCGTAAGTGGGGTAGTTCAGTGAGGCACCACCTAGCTTCTCACTAAAGTATGCCACTGGTCTCCCTCCTTGGGTTAGCACTGCTCCTATGCCTATTCCAGAGGCATCACACTCCACTTCAAACGCCTTGTTGAAGTCGGGAAGGACTAGCACTGGTGCATGTGTAAGGCTGTCCTTCAAGGCCTGGAATGCCTTCTCCTGAGCTTCTCCCAAGCTGAATCCCACGTTCTTCTTCACTACTGCCGTCAATGGTGAGGCAATACTGCTGAAGTTGGGCACGAATCTCCTATAGAAGCTGGCCAGTCCGTGGAAGCTCCTCACTTGGCTGATGTTGCCTGGTGTTGGCCATTCTTGTATGGTTCGAATCTTCTCTTCATCAACCTGTAGGCCCTGTGAACTTACAACAAAACATAAAAAGATAAGCTTATCAGTACAAAAGATGCACTTCTTGAGATTGGCATAAAGCTCTTCTTGTCGAAGGGTTTTAAGTACCATCTCAAGATGTGTGAGGTGTTCCCGTAGGCACTTACTATAAACTAATATATCATCAAAGTAAACCACTACAAACTTACTGATGTACGCCCTAAGAACTTGGTTCATAAGGCGGATGATGGTGCTTGGGGCATTAGTCAAGCCGAATGGCATGACTGTCCACTCGTAGAGCCCTTGCTTTGCCTTGAAAGCAGTCTTCCATTCATCACCTTCCTTCATCCTGACCTGGTGGTATCCACTCTTGAGGTCTATCTTGGAGAAGACCGTGGCTCCACTCAGCTCATCTAGCATGTCATCCAGCCGTGGTATCGGATGCCGGTACTTGACTGTGATGTTGTTAATTGCTCGGCAGTCCACGCACATGCACCAAGTCCCATCCTTCTTGGGCACTAGTAGCACTGGTACGGCACATGGACTGAGGCTCTCTCGAACATAGCCTTTCTCCAGTAGCTCCTTGACTTGCTTCTCAAGCTCCTTGGACTCCTCTGGACTCATCCGGTAGGCTGGTCGGTTGGGCAGGGCTGCTCCGGGCACTAGGTCAATCTGGTGTTCTATGCCACGTAAAGGAGGCAAGCCTGCTGGTATCTCCTTTGGGAACACATCCTGGAACTTGTTGAGGAGATTTGCCACTTCAGGAGGTAGCTCCACCTGTTCTTTTTCTACATTCAACACTTTTTTGAAAACCATTAGTAGCATTAGATCCTTCGAGGCTAAAGCTCTCTGGACATGACTCGGTTGAATAAGAAAATTAGATTTAATGAGCTTCTTTCCCTTACTCATTTGCTGTTGAAGCTCATGTACCTAGGCAGGTGTAAGAGGAGCTAGGCTGACCTTTCTCTTGTCATGCACGAAAGTGTAGAGATTGGTTTGGCCATCATGCCTGGTCTCCTTGTCAAACTGCCATGGCCTTCCTAGCAGAAGATGCCCAGCTTGCATTGGCACCACGTCGCATACGACTTGGTCTTGGTACTTGCCCACACTGAATGGCACAGTGACTTGCTCATGGATCTTGAGCTCCACTTTGTCATCGAGCCATCTCAGTCTATATGGTCGAGGATGCCTTGTCTTCTCTAGACCTAGCTTATCAACCATATATGCACTAGCAACGTTAGTGCAAAAACCACCATCTATGATGAGGTTACATACCTTGCCCTTGATGGTGCAACGGCTGTGGAAGATGTTCTCCCTTTGGATGGTCTCTGAAGGATCCACCATTGCACTAAGGATGCGTCTAGTAACCAGCACTTCCCCACATCAGGGTGCTCAATGTCACCATATTCTTCTTCTGGTTTATAGTCCTCTTCATCTTGGGACTCATATTCTCCAGCCTCCGTAATCAGCATGACCCGGTTGTTTGGGCATTCCCTTGAGATGTGTCCACGACCCCTACACTTGAAACAAGTGATGCCACGTGATCTTTGAGGGTTAGAACACTTACCAGGTTCAGGAGGCTTGCTCTTGAACCTTGACTCGATCTCTATGCTCTTGCCTTTGTCTACAGGCTTGGGAATGTTACTTGGTGCCCAAGGCGTCTTAGGCTTGCTGCGGATGTCTTGGCTCTTATGTTTGATGTGCTGCTCAGCCTGGACAGATAGGTGGAACAAGTCATTGAAGTCATTGTATATTTGCCTTTTCCACCTTGCGGCTGATTCTTTCTTGGAGTCCATCCAAGAATTGTGCCATCAACGCTTCTTCATCATCATTGAGCTCCAGTCTGTTCCTTAGCTTCTCGAACTCTTCATAGTACTCCTCTACTGATCTGGTACCCTGCTTAAGAGTACGAAAACGACGTTGCAAGTCCCTATGAAAGTAAGGTGGAACAAACCTTTGTCGCATGACATCTTTCATGTCGACCCATGAGTCTATGGGCCTCATTCTTTTCCTCCTTCTGTCGGATACCTCACGATCCCACCAGATGAGGGCATTGTCCGTGAGTTGTGATACTGCCATTGAGACTCTCCTAGGCCCTGGTTGGTTGTAATGATCAAAGATATGATCCATTCTTCTCTCCCAATCTAGGTAAGCCTCGGGGTCTACTTTTCCTGTAAAACTTGGAGGAGTTAGCTTAACATCAAGATGAGTTACCCAGTTGTAGGCGTGTTCATCTCCATCCTCATGATGTCTAGGAGGCATCCTTGGTCTCTGGTGAAGACCATATGGCTCAAAGCCATCATCCTCTGCCTCTGGTTGCCGTGGAGGTCCTCTCGGCCTATGGTGATAGTTATGAGGTTGTGTGTCCTCATCTCCATCTAGCTAGGGCTCCTCCTGTTCGTGCCGTGTCCTAAGGTGCTCAGAACCCTCAGCACGGTCTTTCTCTGCTCTCACGTGCCTTATCGCCTAGAATCTCACAGGCCTCTCCACGCGCTCCAATCTCTCGCCTATGGATGCGAGTTGCGTTTGGAGGGTGGTGAACATGGCCATCATGGCTTCGGTTGCTTCTCTATTTTTTTCTGCCATTGCGTACTACAAAGAAAGAAGACAAGTTATGCTGCTCCTAAATTATTAGGAGGGTTTTCTTTTATAAGGGATTCAAGAAAATTGGAAAAAGGAAAAAATCTGAGAAATGGAAAATTCAAAGATATGAAGATTTGAAAAAAAGGAAACTTTCTTGACAACTATTGCTAGCTGTCCAATTCGAATCCTTTAGGTATTTTTCCTATTTTCTTTTTCTTTTCTTTTAATTTAAATTTAAACATAATAGAAATATGACTCTAACAAAAATGAAAGTCGAAAATAGCAATGCAAGAATGATTCTAGAACCTAGTGATGCACGTAGGAACTAGATGCACTCGGTATGAACTTAAATGTTATTTTTTTATTTTCTTGAATGAAACTTAAACTAATGCAATAACAAGAAACAAAACAAGTTAACGGATAGAAACAACCTGGTTTAGGAGCTTTAAGCTCTGATACCAAAATGATACATGCCTCGATTCAAGGCTTTTATGCGCGTGGGCTATTTGGAGAAGGTTAGGTGAGAAACTCGACCTTAGACTTCTTGGACAGGGGTTTTGGGTTGGTATACAATGTAAGGGTGAAGTGAACCACACGAGGGGTGATGAACCTCGTGATAAATCACAAACTTAGACCTAGGAGGGCTGGTCTCAACTAGGTTCTAGGCACACAAGCTTCTTTGAGAGAAAAACTTGTAAAGAGAAAATTCTCACTTTATTAATATCAAAAAGGTTGTTGAACTACAATGCTGGAAGGAGCCTTATTAATATGCTCGACAGCTTGACCTTCTAGGGTCGACTCAAATAAAGAAAAGGAAAGTTTACAAAAGTGCACAAATGAAAAATATACAAAACTGCATAACCGAAAAAGGACCTATTTCTAAAATGTCTTTGACTCAAGAAATGTAAATATTCAAGATCCTATCCTGCAAACAGAAAGAGGCAAATATTTGTATTGAAAACTTACCTTACTTACCTCACGGCCAAGAAATGGAAGGTGGCCGTCCTTGTGGCATGCACGCGTCTTGCTCCTAGTCTTCGCTTGGAGTAGGGTTAGGAATCTTTGGGCCCTGACCTCTCTTGCCACTAAAGTCCAAGTCTCTGAAGTCCCTTGCATTGTTGAGAAGCCTTTGGACTCTTCTTTGCACTTCTGGCCTATTGTCCTTAGTCGATCTTCCTCTAGGAGCTTGTCGACCCATAAGCTGAACTTGTGGAAGAGTGCTCTTGATCTGCTCCTTGTCATTGCTACTGGTGGCACTACTGGTGTGGAAACTTTCTCTAGATCCATTTCCTGAAGCTGGTAGCTTATCTGGTCCGAGTTTCCTTGTGTAGAAGTTGAAATGCTCGTGCACTCGGCTGGATCGGCTGTACCGACTGGACTGTGCGAGGTACTGGCCGGAATGCCTTCAGGACCGGCCAAGTTGATCCCGGAGTCGACAGCGTCACCAAGGGGACTGGCGGTGTCATCCACGTCGCCACCAAGTGTGCCGGAAGCCTGGGCCTCTCCGCCGGCAATGCTGATCGGTCTGGTCCTATTGGTCGAGGGTCCGGCGGTACCGCTTGGGCTGGCAGACGTGACAAATGGCCCGGCTGTCTCGGGCAAGCTTCCTGGTCGGCCAGTCAGGTCTCCTGGCTGGACATACGACCTGATGTACTCATCAAGTCTTGATACAAGCCTTGATTCAAGGATATATGCGCGTGGGCTGTTTGGAGAAGTGTACGGGAGAAACTCGACCTTAGACTTCTTGGATAGGGGTTTTTGGGTTGGTATTCGATGGAAAGGTGAAGTGAACCACACGAGGGGTGATGAACCTCGTGATAAATCACAAACTTAGAGCTAGGAGGGCTGGTCTCAACTAGATTCTAAGCGCACAAGATTCTTGAGAGAAAACTTGTTGGGGAAAAAGTTCTATCTTTATTAATATCAAAAAGGTTGTTGAACTACAATGCTGGAAGGAGCCTTATTAATATGCTCGACAGCTTGACCTACTAGGGTCGACTCCAATAAGAAAAGAAAAACTTACAAAAGTGCACAAAGGAAAAGATACAAAAGTGTATAACCGAAAAAGGACCTATTCCTAAAATGTTCTTGACTCAAAAATGTAAAGCATCTAGATCCTACCCTGCAAAACAGAAAGAGGCATATATTCGAATTGAAACTAACCTTAACTTACCTCACGGCCAAGAAATGGAAGGTGGCCGTCCTTGTGGCATGCACACGCCTTGCTCCTAGTCTTCAACTTGGAGTAGGGTTAAAAATCTTTGGGCCCTGACCTGTCTTGCCACTAAAGCCCAAGTCTCTGATGTCCCTTGTGTTGTTGAGAAACCTTTGGACTCTACTTTGCTCTTCTGGCCCATTGTCCTTAGCTGATCTTCCTCTAGGAGCTTGTCCACATATAAGCTTAATTTGTGGAAGAGTGCCCTTGATCTGCTTCTTGTCATTGCTCCTGGTGGCACTACTGGTGTGGATACTTCCTCTAGATGCATGTCCTGAAGCTGGTAGCTTATCTGGTCCGAGTTTCCTTGTGTGGAAGTTGAATTGCTCGTGCACTCGGCTGGATCGGCTGTACCGGCTGGACTGTGCGAGGTATTGGCCGGAATGCCTTCAGGACTGGCCAAGTTGATCCCGGAGTTGGTGGCATCACCAAGGGGACCGGCGGTGTCATCCACGTCCCCACCAAGTGTGCCGGAAGCTTGGGCCTCTCCGCCGGCTATGCTGGTTGCTCTGGTCCTATTGGTCGAGGGTCCGGCGGTACTACTTGGACCGGCAGGCGTGCCAGATGGCCCGGCTGTCTCGGGCAAGCTTCCTGGTCGGCCAGTCTGGTCTCCTGGCTGGATGTACGACCTGATGTCCTCATCAAGTCTTGTCGGTCAAAATGGAATGGCAACGTCGGACGCACGGGAATAGTTGTTAGAGCTGATACTACACCTCTTGCAAGTATTGGCCAGCCTTGTTTCTATGTCCAGCTTAATAGGAGGTTAACAGAATGTTAATTAACTACTCTAATAGACTCTTTCTAATATATATACATCATAAAGAAAAGACAGACACGGTAAAAGTTTATTTCCATGTACATATAGGAGACCAGACTGGCCGAGCAGAGTGCTTGCCCAAGACAGCCGGGCCATTTGGCGCGTCTGCCGGCCCAAGCGGTACCACCGGCCCTTCGACCAGCCGGGCTGGACCGATCAACATTTACAGCGGAGAGGCCCAAACCTCTGGCCCAACTGGCGGCGACGTGGATGACACCGCCGGCCCAATTGGTGACGCCGCTGGCTCCGGGATCAACTTGGCCTGCTCCGATGAAAATTCGGCCAGTACCTCGCACGATCCAGCCGATCCAGCCGATCTAGCCGATTGCACCACCATTTCAACATCTACACAAAGAGACTGGGATCAGATAAGCTACCAGCTTCAAGACATGCATCTAGATGAAGTTTCTACACCAGTGGTGCCACCAGGAGCAATGACAAGGAGCAGAACAAGGGCACTCTTCCTCAAGTTCAGTTTGTGGGTAGATAAGCTCCTAGAAGATGATTGACAAGGCGCATTGGGCCAAGAGTACAAGGAAGAGGCCAAGGGCTTCTCAACACTACAAAGGACTCCAGAGACTTGGGATTTCGTGGCAAAAGAGGTCAGAGCCCAACGATTCATAACCCTACTCCAAGTCGAAGACTAGGAGCTAGGCGCGTGCATCCCAAACGGTCGGCCACCTTCCATTTCTTGGCCAAAAGGTAAGAATGGTAAGTTTTCATTTATATACTTGCCTTTTCTGTATTACAGGGTAGGAATTAGAAGTTTTACATTTTTGAGTCAAGAACAATTTAGGTAGTAGTCCTTTTTCGGTTATTTCCTTTTTGTAGTTTTCCTTGTGCACTTTTGTAACTTTTCCATTTTTTCTTTTGAGTCGACCATAGAAGGTCAAGGCTGCCGAGCATATTAATAAGGCTCCTTGAGCATTGTAGTTCGACAATTTTTCAATATTAATAAAGATAGAACTTTCTTCCTACGAGTTTTTTCTATAAACTTGTGCGCTTAGAATCCTAGTCGAGACCAGCCCTCCTAACTTCTAAGTTGTGATTTATCACGAGGTTCATCACCCTTCGTGTGGTTCACTTCACCTCTCCATCCAATACCCACCAGAAAACCCCTATCCAGAAGCCTAAGGTTGAGTTCCTCACCTAATCTTCTCCAAGCAGCCCACGCGTGTTACGGCCTTGATTCAAAGCTTGTATCATTTTGGTATCAGAGCTTAAGCTCCTAAAACCAAGTTGTTTCTATCCTTTACTTTAGTCTTAATTCCAATTCGTGCATTAGTTTAAGTTTCATTCAAAAAATTCAAAAAAATAACATCTAGCTTCAAACCAAGTGCATCTAACTCCTACATGCATCACTAGGGCTTAGATTCATTCTTTGCATTGCAACTTCGTTTTTCCTTTTTGTTTAAGCACATTTCCATTATTATTTAAGTTGAAATAAAAAAAACTACCAAGAAAAATCGACCAAAAGAATCTAGGATATTTGCGCATTAATTGTTAGAAGTTTCCTATTTCTACTTTTTCCTTTTTTTCAAATTTTTCCTTTTTCTAGTTACATCTTCTCCTATAAAAGAAAATATCCTAATCGATTCTTAGGAGAAAATTAACTTATTTTTTCTTCTTGTAGTACACAATAACAGAAGGAAATCAAGATGCAACCGAGGCCATGATGGCCATGTTCACCACCCTCCAAACACAACTCGCATCAATCGGCGAGAGGTTGGAGCATGTAGAAAGGCCGGTGAGATTCCAGGCCATCAGGCACGTGAGGGCTCACCAAGACCCTGCTGAAGGTCCTGATCACCCTAGGACACGGCCAGAACAGGAGGAGCCCCAGCCGGATGGAGACGAGGACGCACAGCCTCATGGCAATCACCCTAGAGCAAGAGGACCTCCACGACAACCAGAAGCAGAGGGCAATTGCTACGAGCCCTATGGTCAGCACCAGAGACCAAGGATGCCCCCTAGACATCATGAGGATGGAGATGACTACGCCTACAACCGGGTAAACAGTCATGATGTTAAGCTAACACCTCCTAGTTTTGCAGGAAAAGTAGACCCGAAGCCTATATAGATTGGGAAAGGAGGATGGATCACATCTTCGACCATTACAACCAGCCAGGCCCTAGGAGAGTTTCCATGGCAGTAGCACAACTCACGGATAATGCCCTCATCTGTTGGGATCGTGAGGCTTCTGACCGTAGGAGAAGGAGATTGAGGCCTGTAGACTCTTGGGTCGACATGAAGGACCTCATGAGGCAAAGGTTTGTCCCACCTTATTTTCATAGGGATTTGCAATGACGTTTTCGTACTCTTAAGCAGGGCACAAGATCAGTAGAGGAGTACTATGAGGAGTTTGAAAGGCTAAAGAACAGGCTGGAGCTCAATGACGATGAGGAGGCATTGAGGGCTCAATTCTTGGATGGATTGCAAGAAAGGATCAGCCGGAAAGTGGAGAGGAAAATCTACAATGACTTCAAAGACTTGTTCCACCTTTCTGTTCAGGCTGAGCAGCACATCAGGCGTAAGAGCCAAGACCTACGCAGCAAGCGTAAGACGCCTTGGGCACCAAGCATTAGCACCAAACCCTTAGACAAGGGCAAGAGTACAGGGATCGAATCACGGTTCAAGAGCAAGCCTCCTGAGCAAACCCGTGACCAGAGAGAGCCTAGTAAGTCTTCTAACCCTCAGATATCATGTTACATCACATTTTTTAAGTGCAGGGGTCGCGGTCACATTTCAAGGTAGTGCCCAAATAAACGAGTCATGCTGATCACGGAAGAGTATGAGTCTCAAGATGAAGAGGACTTTGAACCAGAAAGGGAATACGGTGACATTGAGTACCCTGATGTGGGGGAAGTGCTGGTCACTAGACGTATCCTCAGTGCAATGGTAGACCCCTCCGAGACCATTCAAAGGGAGAACATCTTCCACAGCCGGTGCACCATCAAGGGCAAGGTATGTAACCTCATCATAGATGGTGGTTCTTGCACTAATGTGGCTAGTGCGTATATGGTTGATAAGCTAGGTCTAGAGAAGACAAGGCACCCCCGACCATATAGACTGAGATGGCTCGATGACAAGGTGGAGCTCAAGATCCATGAGCAAGTTATTGACATAGGAAAATCAAATAAGACCTATCTTGACCTACAAGGCAAGTGTGAGCACGAAAATTCAGTTTGAATAACAAGGGAAATGAAAAAGGATGGGTTATTATTAACCACATGGTTGAAATGGTTAAATAGCTACCTTGGGAGAAGAATCAAGGTGAAAAGTCATGCCCATGCTGCACACAGTCTTGGCAACCACACCAAACAGTCATGCCCATGCTGCACACAGTCTTGGCAACCACACCAAACAGTCATGCCCATGCTGTCTCCTCTCTTCTCATTGGTTGTTGACAGGCTCCTCCTCTATTCAAACTCATCCACAAGTTTGAATTCGTTTTCTTTGGTGTTCACATTGTAAATCCTCTATAAAAGGGCTGTAAAGACTCAATGTATAATATACTCTTAGGAGATTCTTCTCCATAAGTCTAAGTCATTTCTCATTTTCTCATACTTCTCTTTGAGTTTTCAGATTCAATTCTTCACATTTCTCCTCTATAATCTCAATATTATTACATGGTATCAGAGCATAAGATCATTCTCTTATCTTTTCTACTCAAATCTCTCAGTTTCTAATCTAAAATTCTGTCAAAATCTCTCAGTCTTTAGACTAAAAACTCACGGTTTCATTCAACCATAAAAGCTGCTTCCTTTGAGCTCTTCAAAGCCTAACAATGGAGGATACAGTTCAAATTAGTTCCAGCCTGAAACCTACGGTGATAGAAGTAGTTCTCAAAGGCTTGAACTACACATTATGGTCAAGAACCATCAAGACAGCCATTTGTGGCAAAGGACTTTGGAATCACATCTTGGAGGATAATACTCCATCTATAGATGATCCAAAGGAGAAGAAGGATGAGGCAACAATAAAAGAAGAAGCTAGGTGGTTCCAAGAAGATCAATCAGTCCTTGGATTCCTCCAAAATTCATTGGACCCATCCATTCTTGAAGCTTATTCACATTGTGAAACTGCCAAGTCTCTTTGGGACACTCTCAAGAGGGTGTATGGGGATGTTTCAAACTTCAGCCGTGTGTATGAGGTTAAGAAGGCTCTCAATGATCTACACCAAGAGGATATGGAGTTCACAAAATTCCTGGGCAAGTTCCAGTCAACATGGTCCGAGCTTGACATGTTGAGACCAAGTTCTATGGATCCAAAGGTGATTACTGAAAGGAAGGAACAAGACAAGATATTTGGGCTCCTTCTCAACCTAAATCCAGCCTTTAAGGATGTGATTAAGTCCATCCTGAGAGAGCCAAAACTCCCTGATTTCAAAGAGGTGTGCTCACGGATTCAAAAGGAGCAAGGCAACATTGGTTTGTTTGGTGGTAAAGGAGAACTAGTCATGGCCAACAAAAGCGTGTTTAAGCAAGAGGATAGGAAGAGTGTGATGTGTGAACATTGTAAGAGGAATGGCCACATCAAGGACAAGTGCTGGATACTTCATCCTCATCTCAAGCCAAACCGGTTCAAGGATTCAAAGGCTAACATCTCTCAAATGGTTGCGACTGAACCGGCAAGTTCATCCAACCAAGGAGGGGAGCTAGCTATGAATGTATCCATGGAGTATGTTAAGAAGAGTGACTTGGAGGATCTCATCAAGGCCTATGCCTCAAAACTCTCCCGTATCACACTCTACTCCCATAAATCGCTTGATAAACCAGATCATAAGTTGGTAGTGGATTCAGGTGCTTCTCACCATATGATTAGCAATGCTAGGTTGTTAAAGAACATTGAACCATGTCTAGGACAAGTAACTATAGCTGATGGTAAGGGTATTCCAATTGAAGGAACCGGAAAATTAAGACTATTTGACAAAGAAACTAATGCATTCTTTGTACCTAAATTTAAGTCTAATCTAGTTTCTGTCAAAAGGCTACTAAAGACCTCAATTGCAATGTTACATTTGGGCCTAACAATGTTTACTTTCAGGATATTAAGAGTGGTAAGATACTTGGAGGTGGTGTAACTCAAGATGAGCTCTATGTTCTTGGAGACCCTCCAAGCAATTTGGATTCCTTAGCTTTCAAATCCTGTGTTTTTGCTAATAAAGATGTCTTATGGCATGCTAGATTAGGACATCCTCATGCTGGTGCTTTAAGCTTAATAATTCCTAATGTCGCTTATGATCACTCAGTTTGTGAGGCTTGTATCCTTGGCAAACATTGTCGTGTTGTTTTCCCTAAATCGCCTACAATTTATGAGCATTGCTTTGATTTAGTACATTCCGATGTTTGGACCTCACCTTACATGTCTAGAGATAGGAATAAATACTTTGTGACCTTTATAGATGAGAAATCGAAATATACATGGGTTACATTACTTCCATCTAAAGATAGGGTTTATGAGGCATTTATAAACTTTCATAATTATGTTACTAATCAATTCAATGCCAAGATCAAAGTGTTAAGATCAGATAATGGAGGGAATACACAAGTCAAAGATTCAAAGCTCATCTAAACAAACATGGAATACTACATCAAACTAGCTGTCCACACACACCACAACAAAATGGAGTTGCTGAAAGGAAGAACCGACACTTAATGGAAGTAGCAAGATCCATGATGTTTCATACCAATGTTCCTAAAAGTTTTGGGGAGATGCAGTCTTGGTTGCTTGCTACCTCATCAATCGGATTCCAACCAAAGTCTTGCAAGATATATCCCCATTTGAGGTACTCAATAAAACTAAACCTTCCATTGATCATTTACGTGTATTTGGGTGTGTGTGTTTTGTGTATGTTCCAGGTGATCTAAGAAACAAGTTGGAGGCAAAGAGCATCAAGTGTATGTTCCTTGGATATTCGACAACACAAAAGGGTTATAAGTGCTATGATCCGAGCAACAACAGGACATATGTGTCTAGAGATGTCAAGTTCATAGAAGAACAAAGCTATTATGATCAGAAAGATTGGGAAGGATTGAAAGATCTCTCAAGGTCACCTTCTGATTTGGCTACGATTTTGAGGTTTCTCTTGAATCATTTGGGAAATGATCTGCCAAAGGATTCAAGACACGAAGAAACAAGAACCTTAAGTAGTTCACAAGATACCCAAGAGAATGAACAAGGGGTGGTAACTCAAGAACCAACTCCAATCCAAGAAGAAGCTATGGCCCAAAATCAAGAACAAGACGACTTGGAAGTGGGTATAGAGGAACCTATTCACCAAATGGAAGTGGAAACGGTTGTAGAGGAGGCTGCACCACCTGTTCAGCATTTAAGGAGGAGTACTAGACTTAGGAACACTAGGGTATTCTACAACAACCAGGCCGTGGCTCATCCCATACAAGCTGTTTGTTCCCTTGACCTCTTGCCATCTAGTCATCAAGCATTCCTTGGAAAGATTGAACAAAGTCAGATTCAAAGGACTTATGAAGAAGCTGAGAGCAAGAAAGAATGGTTAGATGCAGTAAGAGATGAGAAGGGAGCTATGGAAAGGAATCATACATGGGATATACAAGATCTTCCCAAAGGCAAGAAGGCTGTGAGTTCCAAGTGGGTGTTCACCATCAAGTATAAGAGCAATGGGGACATAGAAAGGTACAAGGCACGTCTAGTTGCAAGAGGTTTCACTCAGACATATGGAGAGGATTATACTGATACATTTGCACCGGTGGCTAAGCTACACATTGTAAGGGTTGTTCTTTCACTAGCTACGAATCTGACTTGGGACTTATGGCAAATGGATGTCAAGAACGCATTCCTACAAGGAGAACTTCAAGAGGAAGTGCATATGACTCCACCACCAGGCCTTGAAGATTTTTGCAAAGAGGGACAGGTTCTAAGACTTAGGAAGGCAATATATGGGTTGAAGCAGTCACCAAGGGCCTGGTATCACAAATTAAGCTCCACACTTACTGATAATGGGTTTAGGAAATCCCATTCAGATCATACTTTGTTCACTCGTCAAAACTCCAAAGGAATCGTGGCGGTCTTGGTTTTAGTGGATGACCTTATCATCACAGGAGATGATAAGGAAGGAATTCAGTCCACAAAGGCCTTCTTAAACAGATCATTTGACATCAAGGATCTTGGAGAGTTGAAGTACTTCTTGGGTATTGAAGTGTGTCGGTCTCAAGAAGGGCTCTTTCTATCCCAAAGAAAGTATGCTCTTGATCTGTTGACAGACACGGGAAAGCTTGGGGCTAAACCGGCCAAAACTCCTCTTGAAGATGGCTACAAGGTCAACGGAAAAGGGGAGAAAGCTGATGAGTTATTTAAGGATGTTTCTCAGTATAGGAGACTAGTTGGGAAGCTGATCTACCTCACCCTCACACGACCAGACTTGTGTTTAGCTGTGAATCAAGTAAGTCAACATATGCAAAAGCCTACTGTATATCATTGGAGCATGGTAGAAAGGATCCTTAGATACATCAAAGGATCTCCTGGTCAAGGTATATGGATGGGCAAAAATGGGAACACTGAGATTGTCGGGTATTGTGATGCGGATTTGGCTGGTGATAGGGTGGATAGGAAATCAACCACTGGGTATTGCACCTTCGTTGGTGGGAACTTAGTCACTTGGAAGACTAAGAAGCAGAAGGTGGTATCATGTTCTAGTGCTGAAGCAGAATATAGGGCTATGAGGAAGCTGACAAATGAAGTAACTTGGCTCAAAGCACTCTTGAAAGATTTCGGTATTGCACAACCAGGGCCAATTACCTTCCATTGTGATAATCAGGCAGCCATTCACATAGCTTCAAACTCAGTGTTTCACGAGAGGACCAAGCACATAGAGATCGACTGCCATAAGGTTAGAGAGAAAGTTCAAGATGGAACCATTCTGCCATGTTATACAAGGAGTGAAGACCAACTAGCTGACATCTTCACAAAGGCAGCAAGTCTCAAAGTTTGCAAGAACATCATTAGCAAACTTGGGCTTGTTGATTTATCACACCCATGATCAAAGGTCTCCTAATCCAAGAGCAACACACTCTTTTTCCCTTATAAAGGTTTTGTCCCAAGTGGTTTTCCTTAATAAGGTTTTTAATGAGGTGTTGCCTTGGGTTCCCAAGCTTAAGACTTTAGGGTGATTCCAAAGTCTTTAGCTTGAGGGGGAGTATTGATATAGGAAAATCAAATAAGACCTATCTTGACCTACAAGGCAAGTGTGAGCACGAAAATTCAGTTTGAATAACAAGGAAATGAAAAAGGATGGGTTATTATTAACCACATGGTTGAAATGGTTAAATAGCTACCTTGGGAGAAGAATCAAGGTGAAAAGTCATGCCCATGCTGCACACAGTCTTGGCAACCACACCAAACAGTCATGCCCATGCTGCACACAGTCTTGGCAACCACACCAAACAGTCATGCCCATGCTGCACACAGTCTTGGCAACCACACCAAACAGTCATGCCCATGCTGTCTCCTCTCTTCTCATTGGTTGTTGACAGGCTCCTCCTCTATTCAAACTCATCCACAAGTTTGAATTCGTTTTCTTTTGTGTTCACATTGTAAATCCTCTATAAAAGGGCTGTAAAGACTCAATGTATAATATACTCTTAGGAGATTCTTCTCCATAAGTCTAAGTCATTTCTCATTTTCTCATACTTCTCTTTGAGTTTTCAGATTCAATTCTTCACATTTCTCCTCTATAATCTCAATATTATTACACAAGTAATCGTGCCATTCAGTGTGGGCAGATACCAGGACCATGTAGTCTGTGATGTAGTACCTATGCATGCTGGCCATCTTCTGCTAAGAAGGCCATGGCAATTTGATAAGGAGACAAGGCATGATGGCCGAACCAATCTCTAAACATTTGTGCACGACAAGAGAAATGTTAGCCTAGCTCCTCTCACACCTGCCAAGGTACATGAGCTACAACAACAAATGAGTAAGGAAAAGAAACTCATTAAATCTAACTTTCTCATTCAACCTAGTCATGTCCGGAGAGCTTTAGCCTCAAAGGACTTAATGTTACTAATGGTTTTCAAAGAGGTTTTGAATGTAGAGAAAGAACAGGTAGAGCTACTGATGAGGTCATCAGCCCAAACCCCAGCCAACTGCCCGGCCCGGCCGGCCCAAGGAACACAAAGGCGGCCAAATACGCGCAAAAGGATACATGGGTGTATCTTCATGAATCCAAGCTTAACCAAGAAGCGGCCAGCCAAGACCAAACCTGGCCTATAATCCTGACTCACAGAGGACACGCGGCGACATGCAGCTCACCCAAAACAAGGCCAGATCAAGTCATGTACCATACATCAAATTGGAGTTTTTGAAACTTACCATATTTGGAACTTTCCTTATATGAAAGTCTCCAAACGTTTCTTTGGCGACCGGGAGACTTTTTGGTACTTGTAGGAGTTCCCTTAAGCACTTCTAGAAGCTCAAACACGCCTTGGACCAGGCGGGTCCATCCGTGCCTTCAAATGAACCGATTGGAGCCGTTTATGGCAAGTGAGATGGCCAACTAGTTTAATCACTTGCAAACAAAAACATGGCGTCCAGGAGATATTATTAAGGCCCTAAGGAATCCCAAAATAAACCTACCATGCACCAGCCACCAGAGGATCAGGCGAATCCCTTTCCTCCAAGGCTTGCCATATATGGACCGAAGTGCACTTAATGTGTTCAGATTGCAATATCTCTATTCCTTGCAAATTGGGCACGTATTGAAGACTTTCCAAAGCATCCAGGATGTACCTAGACACCTTACATTCGCCCCAAAGCTCTCAAGATTCAAGCATATACACTTTCCTTGTTGGCCAAACTAGACATTAATGGCCAACAGCCATATATTTTAAATATATGATTTCCTTTTCTCTTTTTAGGTTTAGGACCGTTGCTAAGAGCACTATATAAGCTCAGCACGACCTCATTGTAAAGATAGACCACCATTGAAATAAAAGTTGAATACAAAGTATTTTCTTCAAAGCCTTGTCTTTGAATTTGTTCTTATTCTTTAGAAACTAAGTGTGTGATTCACTTCCTTTCTATTGAAGCCACGGCCCGGTTAGTTTGAGAGATTCAAACTCCCTTGGTTCACCTTTGATCGTGTGATTCGATCAAAACCCCCTCCTTTTAGTTCCCTTGCCCGCTTAAGCCAAGAGAGATTCTCGGTCTTGCGAGTCACGGCCGTACCGCTTGTGAGATTGATATTCAATCTTACATCATTTGGTATCAGAGCTAAAAGCTCCTATCCCAGGTTGTGTTCATCCAATCTTTATCTTTTATCTTTTATGATTTTATTTTGCATTTTGTTATTTACATCTTATTGAAAACCAAAAAAAAAAAAATATTTGTTCTTATTCTTCATTTGCATTGTTTCTTGTTGATTTTTGTTGATTCTTTTTGTCTCCTCTCATTTAAATCTAAAACCAAATCAAAAACTTGCATTTCATGTTTGCTTAATTTCGTCCAATTAAGAGAAAAAACCCAAAAATATAAACATCACTTCATTTTGTTTGTTTTCCAATTTAGTTGCTAGTTAAGTATTTTTTTTTAAAAAAAAAAAGAGAAGAAAATATTTATATAATATTCTTATTACTTTTCGTCCTAATTTAATTTCAAAACAAAAAAATATTGTCTTTTAATTTGTTTTTAAGTTAGTTGCCAAAAGTGACAAAAAAAAACCATAAAAATATTTTCTTGTGTTGATTTCCTTTTGATACTACTTGTGTGTTAATACCAAATATTCACTCAAGTCTAGTTTCCTTATTTGTGTATTTCGACTTAAATCTATCTTCTTCCTTGTGCAAGGTACAAATTTAAAATATGGAGTATTATGAGGAAGAAAGTCCTTACCAATTCTTTGAAGAAAATTATTGTGATGAAAGGCACCAAGACTTGTCCGATGTAGATGATTCCTATGGATATGAGACATGGAATGAAGACTATTCAGAATATGATTTTGACAATGAAACAGGAGTTGAAGATCTCGAGCCAGAGCCACCAGACTACTATTCCACCGATAGAAGCTGGCCAAAGACAATCACACCTTGCCACTTCGTCGTGTCAAGCCGAGTGCCAACCTACACCACTCCAACTAGATCAAGAAATCAGACCAGTAAGGTATATATTTACAATTCCAAATCTCTAACCTTTTCAGGGTATAACAAGGATCCAGATGAATACCTCCGATGGGAAACCAACATGAAACAATGGCTGCGCTCAAACAACATCCCCAAAGAAGAGAAGCTCTCATATGCTGTTGATATGCTTGTTGGAGATGCCTACAATTGGTGGTTGAAGGAAAATGCACGGACCTTCTACAACAAACCAGTCCTTGATTGGGGAGACCTTAAGGCACGAATGTATAGGGAGTTTGTGAAGAAGTACCAAACACGCAGAAACATCACCACACAACTTATGCACCCAACAGCATCAAGGAGTGAGATGTCTACACCAAACATGCAGCCCTTTCATAAGCCCAAGCTTGCCTACTGCTCTGAGAAGAACAACGTGTTTTCAAACACCTTAGAAGGACAAAGGGTAGCTAAGCCGATGGTCAAACCAAAAATTGACCAGCAAGTTCAAAAGCCTCAAGCCATAGCACACATGAAACCATCAAAGCCATTGCTTGGAATACACGTCAAGGAAACGCCAGGTAAGTCCTCTAACAATGTGAAAACAGATGAAATTATATGCTATAGATGTCAAGAAAGAGGACACTTTGCTAAGACATGCCCAACTAGACAACTAATAACAAGCTTACAAGTAGAACTCGAAAATATTAAGCCTAAAAGTGTTAAGGCAATGAAGGAGCTTCAATTTGAAATTTCCAGTACTAGCATAATGCACTTGTTTTTGCCAAAAGTTGTTGAAACAGGTGTAACAAAGCAAGGATTCAACAAAGATCAAGAAGACCCACCTCCTACATTAAACCGATGTTCGGAATCAAGAGGAGACCATGGAGAACCCAACACCTTGGAGGCAAAGCAAAGCAACCAGCTGCAATGGAAAGGAGTAATTTCTTCCTTTCTTATCAGGGAGCAACCGCCAGATGCACCATGGCCACATCCGAACCATATAAGGGCCATAAACCAAGGTACTGCCCTAAACCCACAAGTAAATCAAGGTATTAACTTGCCTTCTCTATGTGCAGGCCAAACTGTTTTGAGGACAAAACATTTCGAAGAAGGAGGGTATGATGAGGTCATCAGCCCAAACCCCGGCCAACTGCCCGGCCCGGCCGGCCCAAGGAACACAAAGACGGCCAAATACCCGCAAAAGGATACATGGGTGTATCTTCATGAATCCAAGCTTAACCAAGAAGCGGCCAGCCAAGACCAAACCTGGCCTATAATCCTGACTCACAGAGGACACGCGGCAACATGCAGCTCACCCAAAACAAGGCCAAATCAAGTCATGTACCATACATCAAATTGGAGTTTTCGAAACTTACCATATTTGGAACTTTCCTTATATGAAAGTCTCCAAACGTTTCTTTGGCGACCGGGAGACTTTTTGGTACTTGTAGGAGTTCCCTTAAGCACTTCTAGAAGCTCAAACACGCCTTGGACCAGGCGGGTCCATCCGTGCCTTCAAATGAACCGATTGGAGCCGTTTATGGCAAGTGAGATGGCCAACTAGTTTAATCACTTGCAAACAAAAACATGGCGTCCAGGAGATATTATTAAGGCCCTAAGGAATCCCAAAATAAACCTACCATGCACCAGCCACCAGAGGATCAGGCGAATCCCTTTCCTCCAAGGCTTGCCATATATGGACCGAAGTGCACTTAATGTGTTCAGATTGCAATATCTCTATTCCTTGCAAATTGGGCACGTATTGAAGACTTTCCAAAGCATCCAGGATGTACCTAGACACCTTACATTCGCCCCAAAGCTCTCAAGATTCAAGCATATACACTTTCCTTGTTGGCCAAACTAGACATTAATGGCCAACAGCCATATACTTTAAATATATGATTTCCTTTTCTCTTTTTTAGGTTTAGGACCGTTGCTAAGAGCACTATATAAGCTCAGCACGGCCTCATTGTAAAGATAGACCACCATTGAAATAAAAGTTGAATACAAAGTATTTTCTTCAAAGCCTTGTCTTTGAATTTGTTCTTATTCTTTAGAAACTAAGTGTGTGATTCACTTCCTTTCTATTGAAGCCACGGCCCGGTTAGTTTGAGAGATTCAAACTCCCTTGGTTCACCTTTGATCGTGTGATTCGATCAAAACCCCATTCTTTTAGTTCCCTTGCCCGCTTAAGCCAAGAGAGATTCTCGGTCTTGCGAGTCACGGCCGTACCGCTTGTGAGATTGATATTCAATCTTACATCATTTGGTATCAGAGCTAAAAGCTCCTATCCCAGGTTGTGTTCATCCAACCTTTATCTTTTATCTTTTATGATTTTATTTTGCATTTTGTTATTTACATCTTATTGAAAACCAAAAAAAAAAAAAATTTGTTCTTATTCTTCATTTGCATTGTTTCTTGTTGATTTTTGTTGATTCTTTTTGTCTCCTCTCATTTAAATCTAAAACCAAATCAAAAACTTGCATTTCATGTTTGCTTAATTTCGTCCAATTAAGAGAAAAAAAACTCAAAAATATAAACATCACTTCATTTTGTTTGTTTTCCAATTTAGTTGCTAGTTAAGTATTTTTTTTTAAAAAAGAGAAGAAAATATTTATATAATATTCTTATTACTTTTCGTCCTAATTTAGTTCCAAAACAAAAAAAAAATATTGTCTTTTAATTTGTTTTTAAGTTAGTTGCCAAAAGTGACCAAAAAAAAACCATAAAAATATTTTCTTGTGTTGATTTGCTTTTGATACTACTTGTGTGTTAATACCAAATATTCACTTAAGTCTAGTTTCCTTATTTGTGTATTTCGACTTAAATCTATCTTCTTCCTTGTGCAAGGTACAAATTTAAAATATGGAGTATTATGAGGAAGAAAGTCCTTACCAATTCTTTGAAGAAAATTATTGTGATGAAAGGCACCAAGACTTGTCCGATGTAGATGATTCCTATGGATATGAGACATGGAATGACGACTATTCAGAATATGATTTTGACAATGAAACAGGAGTTGAAGATCTCGAGCCAGAGCCACCAGACTACTATTCCACCGATAGAAGCTGGCCAAAGACAATCACACCTTGCCACTTCGTCGTGTCAAGCACAGTGCCAACCTACACCACTCCAACTAGATCAAGAAATCAGACCAGTAAGGTATATATTTACAATTCCAAATCTCTAACCTTTTCAGGGTATAACAAGGATCCAGATGAATACCTCCGATGGGAAACCAACATGAAACAATGGCTGCGCTCAAACAACATCCCCAAAGAAGAGAAGCTCTCATATGCTGTTGATATGCTCGTTGGAGATGCCTACAATTGGTGGTTGAAGGAAAATGCATGGACCTTCTACAACAAACCAGTCCTTGATTGGGGAGACCTTAAGGCATGAATGTATAGGGAGTTTGTGAAGAAGTACCAAACACGCAGAAACATCACCACACAACTTATGCACCCAACAACATCAAGGAGTGAGATGTCTACACCAAACATGCAGCCCTTTCATAAGCCCAAGCTTGCCTACTGCTCTGAGCATAACAACGTGTTTTCAAACACCTTAGAAGGACAAAAGGTAGCTAAGCCAATGGTCAAATCAAAAATTGACCAGCAAGTTCAAAAGCCTCAAGCCATAGCACACATGAAACCATCAAAGCCCTTGCTTGGAATACACATCAAGGAAACGCCAGGTAAGTCCTCCAACAATGTGAAAAAAGATGAAGTTATATGCTATAGATGTCAAGAAAGAGGATACTTTGCTAAGACATGCCCAACTAGACAACTAATAACAAGCTTACAAGTAGAACACGAAAATGTTAAGCCTAAAAGTGTTAAGGCAATAAAGGAGCTTCAATTAGAAATTTCCAGTACTAGCATAATGCACTTGTCTTTGCCAAAGATTGTTGAAACAGGTCTAATAAAGCAAGGATTCAACAAAGATCAAGAAGACCCACCTCCTACATTAAACCGATGTTCAGAATCAAGAGGAGACCATGGAGAACCCAACACCTTGGAGGCAAAGCAAAGCAACCAGCTGCAACGGAAAGGAGTAATTTCTTCCTTTCTTATCAAGGAGCAACCGCCAGATGCACCATGGCCACATCCGAACCATATAAGGGCCATAAACCAAGGTACTGCCCTAAACCCACAAGTAAATCAAGGTATTAACTTGCCTTCTCTATGTGCAGGCCAAACTGTTTTGAGGACAAAACATTTCGAAGAAGGAGGGTATGATGAGGTCATCAGCCCAAACCCCAGCCAACTGCCCGGCCCGGCCGGCCCAAGGAACACAAAGGCGGCCAAATACGCGCAAAAGGATACATGGGTGTATCTTCATGAATCCAAGCTTAACCAAGAAGCGGCCAGCCAAGACCAAACCTGTAACAACCCTGACCCGCAGATGGGATACTGTTTGACACCCCTGATCCTCAATAAGGATCATTAGGGGTGAATCATGGTCGGATTGGGATGGAATATAGGCATGGCCTAGAATATTGGCCAAAGATGACCTATAGCCGCCCATAGTAGCTCAAGTTCGGCAACACTTTGAGCTGGGTAAGTGGCTGGGCAGCTCAACTGAGCTGGACGAGTTGACCGACAGCTGGGCGAGTTGGCCGACAGCTGGGCGAGTTGGCCAACAGCTGGGCGAGTTGGCCGACAGCTGGGCGAGTTGGCCAACAGCTGGGCGAGTTGGCTGACAGCTGGGTGAGCTGGCAAGTAGCTTAACTTAGTTGGGCGAACCAAACTAGCTAGAGCTCGACCTGGGGCAGTGAGGTAGTTGGCATGTCCAAAAGACATGTCCAATGGGTGAAAGGGAGTGTCTCTTGGCGAAGAGAGATGCCCATTCACCAAGAGATGTGACCCAATCTCCAATCCAAATGGGTGGTGGAGATTGAACGAGAAAAGATGCGAATGAATGGTTGTGTCCGATGGATTGTGACTCTAGATTCCTATATATAGGAAGGGATTTCGTGGTCTAAGGGGGACAGAAAACTCAGAGGGATACACACAGATATCCACACACACATAGACACACACACTTGCACACATGGGGAAATGTCCTATTGATCGGCTGGCCATGGGAAATGGGTGATCCCTTCCACGGCTGGATAGTCGACTAGGTATTCCCTGCGACCAAACCAAGTATGTCAATCCGAGTGATTGGCTTGCCGGGGGATTGGGTGATCCTTTCCGGACGGATGGTTGGCCGGATGTGTCGTATGACCGGACTGAGAATGTCATTGGCCAGACTTGGGGTGACCCTTACAGCTGGAAGTGGGGTGTGTCCTTTGGCCAGAACGGGTGTGTCCGTTGGCGAGATCAGGTGTGTCCATGTGCAAGAACGAGTGTGTCCTTTGGCCGGAACAGGTGTGTCCTTTGGCCAAGGTTAGAGTAACCTAAAGACATCAAAAGTAGATCCGGTCCGAGAAGGACGAATCGGGAATGGGGAAAGCCCGGTCTCTTTGTGTGCTTGGTCTGTGGGGATGGTTGGTTGTATGACTAAGTACCAAAGGGATCGGTTCGACCTAATCAGCCCTTGGGTGGATTATGTTGATGGTGCACGACACGAATGGGCTAAGGTGCGTAGTGAGCTTCTTCTAACTTGGTTATAGATAGATGGAATCTAGACTCCTAAGTGTATCGCTGCGTAAAGGGAATGGCTTGAACCTAGAAAGGTGAGAATAATAAAAATGGTTCCGCTGCATAACGATAATGCCTATTGCATTCAATCTTAGAAAACGGGTAGGTAAAGTCGTAGATTCTAAAGTTGAACCTCAAATGGGAATAAGAGGAATGTGAGATCCAATGCTCTTAGCTCGGCTAGAAGGTGGGCTGAGCCAGAATGCCTTTACCATAGCCTAAGGATGGTCAGGTAGGGTGTTTCAACTCGGATTTTTTGGGAATCCGAAAGGGGACAACCTTTACGGACTGGAAGTCCGGGAAGGGGTGTTTCAAAACCTGGCCTATAATCCTGACTCACAGAGGACACGCGGCGACATGCAGCTCACCCAAAACAAGGCCAGATCAAGTCATGTACCATACATCAAATTGGAGTTTTCAAAACTTACCATATTTGGAACTTTCCTTATATGAAAGTCTCCAAACGTTTCTTTGGCGACCGGGAGACTTTTTGGTACTTGTAGGAGTTCCCTTAAGCACTTCTAGAAGCTCAAACACGCCTTGGACCAGGCGGGTCCATCCGTGCCTTCAAATGAACCGATTGGAGCCGTTTATGGCAAGTGAGATGGCCAACTGGTTTAATCACTTGCAAACCAAAACATGGCGTCCAGGAGATATTATTAAGGCCCTAAGGAAGCCCAAAATAAACCTACCATGCACCAGCCACCAGAGGATCAGGCGAATCCCTTTCCTCCAAGACTTGCCATATATGGACCGAAGTGCACTTCATGTGTTCAGATTGCAATATCTCTATTCCTTGCAAATTGGGCACGTATTGAAGACTTTCCAAAGCATCCAGGATGTACCTAGACACCTTACATTCGCCCCAAAGCTCTCAAGATTCAAGCATATACACTTTCCTTGTTGCCCAAACTAGACATTAATGGCCAACAGCCATATATTTTAAATATATGATTTCCTTTTCTCTTTTTTAGGTTTAGGACCGTTGCTAAGAGCACTATATAAGCTCAGCACGACCTCATTGTAAAGATAGACCACCATTGAAATAAAAGTTGAATACAAAGTATTTTCTTCAAAGCCTTGTCTTTGAATTTGTTCTTATTCTTTAGAAACTAAGTGTGTGATTCACTTCCTTTCTATTGAAGCCACGGCCAGGTTAGTTTGAGAGATTCAAACTCCCTTGGTTCACCTTTGATCGTGTGATTCGATTAAAACCCCCTTCTTTTAGTTCCCTTTCCCGCTTAAGCCAAGAGAGATTCTCGGTCTTGCGAGTCACGGCCGTACCGCTTGTGAGATTGATATTCAATCTTACATCAGCTACCTCCTGAAGTAGCAGCCCTCCTCAACAGATTCCAGGATGTATTCCCTGAGGAGATACCAGCAGGCCTGCCTCCCTTACACGGCATAGAGCACCAGATCGACCTTGTGCCCGGAGCAGCCCTGCCCAATCGACCAGCCAACCGGATCAGTCCAGAGGAGTTCAAAGAGCTCGAGAAGCAATTCAAGGAGCTCCTGGAGAAAGGCTATGTTCGAGAGAGCCTCAGTCCATGTGCCGTACCAGTGCTGCTAGTCCACAAAAAGGATGGGACTTGGCGAATGTGTGTGGACTGCCGAACAATCAACAACATCACAGTCAAATACCGGCATCCTATACCACGGCTGGATGACATGCTAGATGAACTGAGTGGAGCCACGGTCTTCTCCAAGATAGACTTCAAGAGTGGATACCACCAGGTCAGAATGAAATAGGGTGATGAGTGGAAGACTGCTTTCAAGACAAAGCAAGGACTCTACGAGTGGACAGTCATGCCATTTAGCTTGACTAATGCCCCAAGCACCTTCATGCGCCTTATGAACCAAGTTCTTAGGGTGTACATCAGTAAGTTCGTAGTGGTTTATTTTGATGATATACTAGTTTACAGTAAGTGCCTACGGGCACACCTCACACATCTTGAGATGGTACTTAAAACCCTTCAACAAGAAGAGCTTTATGCCAATCTCAAAAAGTGCACCTTTTGTGCTGACAAGCTTGTTTTCTTAGGCTTTGTTGTAAGTTCACACGACTTACAGGTTCATGAGGAAAAGATTCGAGGCATACAAGAATGGCCAACACAGAGCAACATCAGCCAAGTGAGAAGCTTCGACGGCCTGGCCAGCTTCTACAGGAGATTCGTGCCAAACTTCAGCAGCATTGCCTCACCACTGACGGCAGTAGTGAAGAAGAATGTGGGATTCAGCTGGGGAGAAGCTCAGGAGAAGGCATTGCAGTCCTTGAAGGACAGCCTCAAGCATGCACCAGTACTAGTCCTGCCCGACTTCAACAAGACCTTTGAAGTGGAGTGCGATGCCTCTGGAATATGCATAGGAGTAGTGCTAACCCAAGGAGGAAGGCCAGTGGCATACTTCAGTGAGAAGTTAGGTGGGGCCTCACTGAACTACCCCACCTACGACAAGGAGCTCTATGCCCTAGTCCGAGCCTTGGAAACTTGGCAACATTACTTGTTGTCCAAGGAGTTTGTGATCCACACTGATCACGAGACTCTCAAACACCTCAAGAGGAGACATTCCAGGTGGATGGAGTTTATATAGACCTTCTGATACAAGCCTCAATTCAAGGCTTATATGCGCGTGGGCTGTTTGGAGAAGGTTAGGTGAGAAACTCGACCTTAGACTCCTTGGATAGGGGTTTTTGGGTTGGTATTCGATGGAAAGGTGAAGTGAACCACACGAGGGGTGATGAACCTTGTGATAAATCACAAACTTAGAGCTAGGAGGGCTGGTCTCCACTAGATTCTAAGCGCACAAGATTCTTAGAGAGAAAACTTGTTGGAAGAAAGTTCTACTTTATTAATATCAAAAAGGTTGTCGAACTACAATGCTGGAAGGAGCCTTATTAATATGCTCGACAGCTTGACCTTCTAGGGTCGACTCAAAGAAAGAAAAGGAAAGATTACAAAAGTGCACAAATGGAAAATGTACAAAAGTGCATAATCGAAAAAGGACCTATTCCTAAAATGTTTTTGACTCAAAAGATGTAAATATTCTATATCCTACCCTGCAAAACTGAAAGAGGCAAATATTCGAATTGAAAACTTACCTTACTTACCTCTCGGCCAAGAAATGGAAGGTGGCCGTCCTTGTGGCATGCACGCGCCTTGCTCCTAGTCTTCGACTTGGAGTAAGGTTAGGAATCTTTTGGCCCTGACCTCTCTTGCCACTAAAGCCCAAGTCTCTGATGTCCCTTGCATTGTTTAGAAGCCTTTGGACTCTTCTTTGCACTTCTGGCCCATTTTCCTTAGTCGATCTTCCTCTAGGAGCTTGTCGACCCATAAGCTGAACTTGTGGAAGAGTGCTCTTGATCTGCTCCTTGTCATTGCTCCTGGTGGCACTACTGGTGTAGAGACTTCCTCTAGATGCATGTCCTGAAGCTGGTAGCTTACCTGGTCCGAGTCTCCTTGTGTAGAAGTTGAAATGCCGTATACTCGGCTGGATCGGCTGTACCGGCTGGACTGTGCGAGGTACTGGCCAGAATGCCTTCTTGACCGGCCAAGTTGATCCCTGAGTCGGCGGCGTCACCAAGGGGGCCGGTGGTGTCATCCACGTCACCACCAATTGTGCCGGAAGCTTGGGCCTCTCCGCCGGCAATGCTGATCGGTCCGGTCCTATTGGTCGAGTGTCCGGTGGTACCGCTTGGGCCGGCAGACATGCCAGATGGCCCGGCTGTCTTGGGCAAGATTTCTGGTCGGCCATACGACCTGATGTCCTCATCATCCCCTCCCTCTTCAGTAGGTTTTGACCTCAATACTGGTTCATCTGCATGGAAAGGGGCTAAGTCAGTTACATTGAACGTGTTGGACACATTAAACTCACCTGGGAGCTCGATCCGGTAGGCGTTGTTGTTGATCCTCTCCAGCACTCTGAATGGTCCATCTCCTCTTGGTGCTAGCATGGAACTCCTTAGGTTGGGGAACCTCTCCTGCCGTAGGTGTAACCACACCCAATCGCCTGGTTGAAAGATCACCTCCTTTCTTCCCTTGTTGGCATGAGTCACGTACTGCCCGGTCCTCTTCTCCAAGTTCTCTGCTACCTTCTGGTGTAACTTCCTTATGAACTCTGCCTTGGATGCTCCGTTGAGGTTGGTCATCTCAGCTGGTGGCAGTGGCGTTTGCTCCAATGTGGTGAGAGGGTTGAAGCCGTATACTATTTCAAATGGTGTCTTGTTGGTTGCTGAGTGCACGGCTCGGTTGTAAGCGAACTCCATGAATGGCAGGCACTCCACCCAAGTCTTGAGGTTCTTCCCTAGTGTAGTCCTGAGAAGAGTTGATAGTGTCATGTTGACAACTTCAGTTTGGCCATCTGTTTGAGGATGGCAGGTGGTAGAGAATAGTAGCTTCGTGCCTAGCTTCCTCCAAAGGGTCCTCTTGAAATGGCTGAGGAACTTGGTGTCCCTGTCTGATACGATGGCCCTTGGCACTCCATGAAGCCGTACTATCTCCCTGAAGAACAGTTTGGTTGTTTGCGTGGCATTATTGACATTGGCACACGGAATGAAGTGTGCCATCTTCGAGAATCTGTCCACCACTACAAAGATTGCATCTTTGTGGTTGATCTTGGGCAGTCCTAGAACAAAGTCCATTGATATATCTACCCATGGGTGCGTCGGTATGGGCAGTGGGAGATACAACCCGTGAGGTTGCACTAGGGACTTTGCCTTCTTGCAAGTGATGGACCTTGCACAATGAGTTTCTACTGTCCTCTTGATGTGTGGCCAGTAGAAGTGCTCCTTGACCATTGCTAGAGTCTTGTCGACACCAAAGTGGCCCATGAGTCCTCCTCCATAAGCTTCTTGGATGATAAGCTCCCTTAATGATCCTTGTGGTATGCACAGCCTTCTCTCTCGGAACAAGAATCCCTCATGGATGTAAAACTTGCCATGACTCCCTGTGCCACACTCCTTGTAGCTCTCAGAAAAGTCAGGATCATCCTTGTATAGGTCCTTGATGTGCTCGAATCCTAGGACGTTTGCCTCCATGGTGGATATCAAGGCAAACCTCCTTGATAGTGCATCGGCTACCACATTGTCTTTGCCCTTCTTGTACTTGATGACGTACGGGAAGGTCTCTATGAACTCCATCCACCTGGCATGTCTCCTCTTGAGATTGGTTTGCCCTCTGAGGTATTTGAGAGTCTCGTGATCAGTGTGGATCACAATCTCCTTGGACAGCAAGTAATGCTGCCAAGTCTCCAATGCTCGGACAAGGGCATAAAGCTCCTTGTCGTAAGTGGGGTAGTTCAGAGAGGCACCACCTAGCTTATCACTGAAGTATGCCACTGGCCTCCCTCCTTGGGTTAGCACTGCTCCTATGCCTATTCCAGAGGCATTACACTCCACTTCAAACGTCTTGTTGAAGTCGGGCAGGACTAGCACTGGTGCATGTGTAAGGCTGTCCTTCAGGGCCTGGAATGCCTTCTCCTGAGCTTCTCCCCAGCTGAATCCCACGTTCTTCTTCACAACTGCCGTCAATGGTGAGGCAATACTGCTGAAGTTGGGCACAAATCTCCTGTAGAAGCTGGCCAGTCCGTGGAAGCTCCTCACTTGGCTGATGTTGCTCGGTGTTGGCCATTCTTGTATGGCTCGAATCTTCTTTTCATCTACCTGTAGGCCCTGTGAACTTACAACGAAGCCTAAAAAGACAAGTTTATCAGTACAAAAGATGCACTTCTTGAGATTGGCATAAAGCTCTTCTTGTCGAAGGGTTTTAAGTACCATCTCAAGATGTGTGAGGTTTTCCCGTAGGCACTTACTATAAACTAATATATCATCAAAGTAAACCACTACAAACTTACTAATGTACGCCCTAAGAACTTGGTTCATAAGGCGCATGAAGGTGCTTGGGGCATTAGTCAAGCCGAATGGCATGACTGTCCACTCGTAGAGCCCTTGCTTTGTCTTGAAAGCATTCTTCCATTCATCACCTTCCTTCATCCTGACCTGGTGCTATCCACTCTTAAGGTCTATCTTGGAGAAGACCGTGGATCCACTCAGCTCATCTAGCATGTCATCCAGCCGTGGTATCGGATGCTGGTACTTGACTGTGATGTTGTTGATTGCTCGGCAGTCCATGCACATTTGCCAAGTCCCATCCTTCTTGGGCACTAGTAGCACTGGTACGGCACATGGACTAAGGCTCTCTCGAACATAACCTTTCTCCAGGAGCTCCTTGACTTGCTTCTCAAGCTCTTTGGATTCCTCTGGACTCATCCGGTAGGCTGGCCGGTTGGGCAGGGCTGCTCCGGGCACGACGTCGATCTGGTGCTCTATGCCTCGTAGGGGAGCTAAGCCTGCTGGTATCTCTTCCGGGAACCCATCCTGGAACTTGTTGAGGAGAGCTGCTACTTCAGGAGGTAGCTCTACCTGTTCTTTCTCTACATTCAACACTTCTTTGAAAACAATTAGTAGCATTAGATCCTTCGAGGGTAAAGTTCTCCGGACATGACTTGGTTGTATAAGAAAATTAGATTTAATGAGCTTCTTTTCCTTACTCATTTGCTGTTGAAGCTCATGTACCTGGGCAGGTGTGAGAGGAGCTAGGCTGACCTTTCTCTTCTCATGCACGAAAGTGTAGAGATTGGTTCGGCCATCATGCCTGGTCTCCTTATCAAACTGCCATTGCCTTCCTAGCAGAAGATGGCCAGCTTTCATGGGCACCACGTCGCACACGACTTGGTCTTGGTACTTGCCCACACTGAATGGCACAGTGACTTGCTCATGTATCTTGAGCTCCACTTTGTCATCGAGCCATCTCAGTCTATATGGTCAAGGATGCCTTGTCTTCTAGAGACCTAGCTTATCAACCATGTATGCACTAGCAACATTAGTGCAAGAACCACCATCTATGATGAGGTTACATACCTTGCCCTTGATGGTGCAACGGCTGTGGAAGATGTTCTCCCTTTGGATGGTCTCTGAGGATCCACCATTGCACTGAGGATGCGTCAAGTGACCAGCACTTCCCCCACATCAGGGTACTCAATGTCACCATATTCTCCTTCTGGTTCATAGTCCTCTTCATCTTGGGACTCATACTTTCCAGCCTCTGTAATCAGCATGACCCGGTTGTTTGGGCACTCCCTTGAGATGTGTCCACGACCCCTACACTTGAAACAAGTGATGTCACGTGATCTTTGAGGGTTAGAAGACTTACTAGGCTCTCTCAGCTCACGGGTTGGCTCAGGAGGCTTGCTCTTGAATCTTGACTCGATCTCTATGTTCTTGCCTTTGTCTACGGGCTTGGGAATGTTGCTTGGTGCCCAAGGCGTCTTAGGCTTGCTGTGGATGTCTTGGCTCTTACGTTTGATGTTCTGCTCAGCCTAGACAGATAGGTGGAACAAGTCTTTGAAATCATTGTAGATTTGCCTTTCCACCTTGCGGCTGATTCTCTCTTGGAGTCCATCCAAGAATTGTGCCATCAACGCTTCTTCATCATCATTGAGCTCCAGCCTGTTCCTTAGCTTCTCAAACTCTTCATAGTACTCCTCTACTGATCTGGTACTCTGCTTAAGAGTACGAAAACGACGTTGCAAGTCCCTATGAAAGTAAGGTGGAACAAACCTTTGTCGCATGACATCTTTCATGTCGACCCATGAGTCTATGGGCCTCATTCTTTTCCTCCTTCTGTCAGATACCTCACGATCCCACCAGATGAGGGCATTGTCCGTGAGTTGTGCTACTGCCATTGAGACTCTCCTAGGTCCTGGTTGGTTGTAGTGATCAAAGATATGATCCATTCGCTTCTCCCAATCTAGGTAAGCCTCGGGGTCTACTTTTCCTGCAAAACTTGGAGGAGTTAGCTTAACATCAGGATGAGTTACCTGGTTTTAGGCGCGTTCATCTCCATCCTCATGATGTCTAGGAGGCATCCATGGTCTCTGGTGAAGACCATATTATACAAGCCTTGATTCAAGGTTGTATGCGCGTGGGCTGTTTGGAGAAGTTTAGGTGAGAAACTCGACCTTAGACTTCTTGGATAGGGGTTTTTGAGTTGGTATTCGATGGAGGGGTGAAGTGAACCACACGAGGGGTGATGAACCTCGTGATAAATCACAAACTTAGAGCTAGGAGGGCTGGTCTCAACTAGGTTCTAAGCGCACAAGATTCTTAGAGAGAAAACTTGTTGGAAAAAGTTCTACTTTATTAATATCAAAAAGGTTGTCGAACTACAATGCTGGAAGGAGCCTTATTAATATGCTCGACAGCTTGACCTTCTAGGGTCGACTCAAAGAAAGAAAAGGAAAGATTACAAAAGTGCACAAATGGAAAATGTACAAAAGTGCATAATCGAAAAAGGACCTATTCCTAAAATGTTTTTGACTCAAAAGATGTAAATATTCTATATCCTACCCTGCAAAACTGAAAGAGGCAAATATTCGAATTGAAAACTTACCTTACTTACCTCTCGGCCAAGAAATGGAAGGTGGCCGTCCTTGTGGCATGCACGCGCCTTGCTCCTGGTCTTCGACTTGGAGTAGGGTTAAGAATCTTTGGGCCCTGACCTCTCTTGCCACTAAAGCCCAAGTCTCTGATGTCCCTTGTGTTGTTGAGAAGCTATTGGACTCTTCTTTGTACTTTTGGCCCATTTTCCTTAGTCCATCTTCTTCTAGAAGCTTGTCAACCCATAGGCTGAATTTGTGGAAGAGTGCCCTTGATCTGCTTCTTGTCATTGCTCCTTGAGGTACCACTGGTGTAGAGACTTCCTCTAAGTGCATATCCTGGAGCTGGTAGCTCATTTGGTCCGAGTCCTCTTGTGTAGAAGTGGAAGTGCGCGTGTACTCGGCTGGATCGGCTGTACCGGCTGGATTGTGCGCGGTACTGGCCGGAATGACTTCAGGACCGGCCAAGTTGATCCCGGAGTCGGCGGTGTCATCAGAGGGACCGGCGGTGTCATTCACGTTCCCACCAAGTGTGCCGGAAGCTTGGGCCTCTCCGCCGGCAATGTTGGCCGGTCTGGTCCTATAGGTCGAGGGTCCGGCGGTACTGTCTGGTCTGGCAGGTGCGCCAGATGGTCCTGCTGTCTCGGGCAAGCTTCCTGGTCGGCCAGTCTGGTCTCCTGGCTGGATGTACGACCTGATGTCCTCATCACCATATGGCTCGAAGCAATCATCCTCTGCCTCTGGTTGCCGTGGAGGTCCTCTCGGCCTATGGTGATAGTTATGAGGTTGTGTGTCCTCATCTCCATCTGGCTGGGGCTCCTCCTGTTCGTGCCGTGTCTTAAGGTGCTTAGGACCCTCAGCACAAAAGATGCACTTCTTAAGGTTGGCATAAAGGCCTTCCTTTCAAAGTGTGCTTATCACTTGGTCTAGATGAGCAACGTGTTCGACCAAGCTCCTGCTATAGATTAAGAAGCTTATGAATGACCTTAGAACCTGGTTCATAAGTCACATGAAGGTGGTAGGAGCATTGGTTAGGCCAAAGGGCATGACTAGCCAATAATAAAGACCTTATGTAAGATTGAGTATCAATCTCACAAGCGGTAGGCCGTGACTTGCAAGGCCTATAATCTCTCTTGGCTTAAGCGGACAAGGGAACTAAAAGGAGGGGGTTTTGATCGAATCACACGACCAAAGGTTAACCAAGGGAGTTTGAATCTCTCAAACTAACCTGGCAGTGGCTTCAATAGAAAGGAAGTGAATCACACACTTAGTTTCTAAAGAATAAGAACACGTTCAAAGACAAGGCTTTGAAAACAATACTTTGTATTCAAATTTTTATTTCAATGGTGGTCTATCTTTAAAATGAGGTCGTGATGAGCTTATATAGTGCTCCTAGCAACGGTCCTAAACCTAAAAAAGAGAAAAGGAAATCATACATTCAAAATATATGGTTGTTGGTGATTAATGTCTAGTTTGGCCAACAAGGAAAGTGTAGATGCTTGTATCCTGAGAGCTTTGGGGCGAATGTAAGGTGTCTAGGTACATCCTGGATGCTTTGGAAAGTCTTCAATACGTGCCCAAGTTGCAAGGAATAGAGATATTGCAATCTGAACACATTAAATGCACTTTGGTCCATATATGGCATGTCTTGGAGGAAAGAGATTCGCCTGATCCTGTCGATGATGGTGCATGGTAGGTTTATTTTGGGCTTTCTTAGGGCCTTAATAATATCTCCTGGACACCATGTTTTGGTTTGCAAGTGATTAAACCAGTTGGCCATCTCTCTTGCCATAAACGGCTCCAATCGGTTCATTTGAAGGCATGGATGCACCCGCCTGGTCCAAAGTATATTTGCATTTCTAGAAGTTGTTAAGGACGCTCCTAGAAGTACCAAAAAGTCTCCTGGTCGCAAAAGAAACGTTTGGAGACTTTCATATAAGGAAAGTTCCAAATATGGTAAGTTTTGAAAACTCCAACTTGATGTATGGTGCATGACTTGATCTGGCCTGGTTTGCAGTGAGCTCCATGTCGTCGCGTGTCCTCTGTGAGGCAGGATTATAGGCCAGGTTTGGTCTTGGCTGGCCGTTTCTTGGTTAGGCTTGGATTCATGAAGAGACACCCATGTATCCTTTGACACGTATTTGGCCCCCTTTGTGTTCCTTGAGCCGGCCGGGCCGGGCAGTTGGCCGGGGGTTGTGCCGATGACCTCATCATACCCTCCCCCTTCGAAATGTTTTGCCCTCAAAACAGTTTGGCCTGCACATAGAGAAGGCAAGTTGATACCTTGATTTACTTGTGGGTTTAGGGCATTACCTCAGTTTATGGCCCTTATATAGTTTGGATGTGGCCATGGTGCATCTGGAGGTTTCTCCCTGATAAGAAATGAAGAAACTTCTCTTTTCCATTGCAGCTGGTTGTTTTGCTTTGCCTCCAAGGTGTTGGGTTCTCCACGGTCTCCTCTTGATTTCGAACCTCGGTTTAATGTAGGAGGTGGGTCTTCTTTATCTTTGTTGAATCCTTGATTTATTGCCTTAACACTTTTAGGCTGAACATTTTCGCGTTCTACTTGTAAGCTTGTTATTAGTTGTCTAGTTGGGCATATTTTAGCAAAGTGTCCAATTTCTTGGCATCTATGGCATATAATTTCATCTGTTTTCACATTGTTAGAAGACTTACCTGGCGTTTCCTTGACGTGTATTCCAAGCAATGGCTTTGATGGTTTCATGTGTGCTATGGCTTGAGGCTTTTGAACTTGCTGGTCAATTTTTGGTTTGACCATCGGCTTAGCTACCTTTTTTCCTTTTAAGGTGTTTGAAAACACATTGTTATGCTCAGAGCAGTAGGCAAGCTTGGGCTTATGAAAGGGCTGCATGTTTGGTGTAAACATCTCACTCCCCGATGTTGTTGGGTGCATATGTTGCATGGTGATGTTTCTCCGTGTTTGGTATTTCTTTAGAAACTCCCTATACATTCGTGCCTTAAGGTCTCCCCAATCAAGGTTTAAATAACATATTCTGAATTTTTTTCATTGTCAAAATCATATTCTGAATTTTTTTCATGTCATGTCGCATATCCATAGGAATCATCTACATCGGACAAGTCATGGTCATAGTCCGGTGGTTCTGGTTCAAGGTTTTCTCCATCTGATTCTTCCCTAAAATCAGTATCCAAATAATCTTGATTCCATGACTCTTCTGCATAGTCACACTCGCTGGTGGTTAGACATTCATCATAGTCGTTGTCTAGACCACAATCAGTCTGTGGTATGCTCATGGTGTCTTCTTCTTCATCATAGTGCTCCATTATTAAATTTTGTACCTTGCACGACAATAAGAAGAGATATCAGACCCAAATCAACAAATAAGGAAACTACACTCTAGTGCATATATGATATTAACGCATAAGTAGTAGTAAAAGGAAAATCAATACAATTAAATATTTTGAGTTTTTGTTTTTGTTCTTTTGGAAACTAGCTTTAAAGAAAACTAAAAGACAATATTTGTTTTTGTTTTTTGATATTTTAAATTAATTTAGGACGAAAAACAATATTCTATGAATCTCTCTTTTTTTAACTTTACTAGTAACTAAATTTGAAAATAACAAAATGAGTGATGCTTATATTTTAGGTTTTTTTTTCTTATGATGAATGAAATTAAGTAAACATGAAATACATTTTTTTTTGGTGGTTTTAGATTTATATGAGAGGAGACAAAAAGAAACAACAAGAATCAACAAGAAACAATGCAAATGAAGAATAAGAACAAATATATTTTTTTGGTTTTTTGATAAGGTGTAAATAACAAAATGCAAAAAAGAAAATCACAAAAGATAAAGGATAAAGGTTATATGAACACAACCTAGGATAGGAGCTTTTAGCTCTGATACCAAATGATGTAAGATTGAGTATCAGTCTCACAAGCGGTACGACCGTCACTCGCAAGGCCTAGAATCTCTCTTGGCTTTAGCAGGCAAGGGGACTAAAAGGTGGGGGTTTTGATCGAATCACACGATCAAAGGTTAACCATGGGAGTTTGAATCTCTCAAACTAACCTAGCTGTGGCTTCAATAGAAAAGAAGTGAATCACACACTTAGTTTCTAAAGAATAAGAACAAGTTCAAAGACAAGGTTTTGAAAACAATACTTTGATTCAACTTTTTATTTTAGTGGTGGTCTATCTTTACAATGAGGTCATGCTGAACTTATATAGTGCTCCTAGCAACGGTCCTAAACCTAAAAAAGAGAAAAGGAAATCATACATTTAAAATATATGGCCGTTGGCCATTAATGTCTAGTTTGGCCAACAAGGAAAGTGTAGATGCTTGTATCTTGAGAGCTTTGGGACAAATGTAAGGTGTCTAGGTACATCCTGGATACTTTGTAAAGTCTTCAATACATGCCCAAATTGCAAGGAATAGATGTATTGTAATCTGAACACATTAAATGCACTTCGGTACATATATGGCAAGTCTTGGAGGAAAGGGATTCGCCTAATCCTATGGATGCTGGTGCATGGTAGGTTAAGTTTGGGCTTTCTTAGGGTCTTAATAATATCTCCTGGACACCATGTTTTGGTTTGCAAGTGATTAAACCAGTTGGCCATCTCTCTTGCCATAAACGGCTCCAATCGGTTCATTTGAAGGCACGGATGAACCCGCCTGGTCTAAGCCATATTTTCACTTCTAGAAGTTCTTAAGGGAGTTCCTAGAAGTACCAAAAAGTCTCCTGGTCGCTAAAGAAACGTTTGGAGACTTTCATATAAGGAAGGTTCCAAATATGGTAAGTTTCAAAAACTCCAACTTGATGTATGGTGCATGACTTGATCTGGCCTGGTTTGGGGTGAGCTCCATGTCGTCACGTGTCCTCAGTGAGTCAGGATTATAGGCCAGGTTTGTCTTGGCTGGCTGCTTCTTGGTTAGGCTTGGATTCATGAAGATACACCGATGTATCCTTTTGCACGTATTTGGCCGGCTTTGTGTTTCTTGGGCCAGCCGGGCCGGGCAGTTGGCCAGGGGTTGTGCAGATGACCTCATCATGAAGGCAGTCTTCCACTCATCTCCTTCTCTCATCTTTATTTGATGGTTGCTACTCCCTTGAGGTCTATTTTGGAGAAGATAATGGCTCCAATCAACTCATCCAGCATGTCATCTAGGTGGGATGGTGATGAGGACATCAGGTTGCACATCCAGCAAGGAGACCAGACTGGCCGACCAGGAAGCTTGCCCGAGACAGCCGGGCCCTCTGGCACGCCTGCCGGTCCAAGCAGTACCGCCGGACCCTTGACCAATAGGACCAGACCAACCAGCATTGCCGGCGGAGAGGCCCCAGCTTCCGGCACACTTGGTGGCGACGTGGATGACACCGCTGGTCCCCTTGGTGATGCCGCCGACTCTGGGATCAACTTGGCCGGTCCTGAAGACATTCCGGCCAGTACCTCGCACATTCCAGCCGGTACAGCCGATCCAGCCGAGTGCACGAGCATTTCAACTTCTACACAAGGAAACTCCGACCAGATAAGATACCAGCTTCAGGACATGCATCTAGAGGAAGTATCCACACCAGTAGTGCCACCAGGAGCAATGACAAGGAGTAGATCAAGAGCACTCTTCCACAAGTTCAGCTTATGGGTGGACAAGCTCCTAGAGGAAGATCAACTAAGGACAATGGGCCAGAAGTACAAAGAAGAGTCCAAAGGCTTCTCAACAATGCAAGGAACTTCAGAGACTTGGGCTTTAGTGGCAAGAGAGGTCAGGGCCCAAAGATTCTTAACCCTACTCCAAGTCAAAGACTAGGAGCAAGGCGCATGCATGCCACAAGGACGGCCACCTTCCATTTCTTGGCCATGAGGTAAGTTAAGGTAAGTTTCAATTCGAATATATGCCTCTTTCTGTTTTGCAGGGTAGGATCTAGAATATTTACTTTTATTGAGTCAAAGACATTTTAGGAATAGGTCCTTTTTTGATTATACACTTTTGTATCTTTTCCTTTTGTGCACTTTTGTAAGTTTTCCTTTTCTTATTTGGGTCGACCCTAGAAGGTCAAGCTATCGAGCATATTAATAAGGCTCCTTCCAGCATTGTAGTTCGACACCCTTTTGATATTAATAAAGTGCGAATTTTCTCTCTACAAGTTTTTCTCTCAAGAAGCTTGTGCGCTTAGAACCTAGTTGAGACCAGCCCTCCTAGCTCTAAGTTTGTGATTTATCATGCGGTTCATCACCCTCGTGTGGTTCACTTCACCCTTCCATCGAATACCAACCCAAAACCCCTATCCAAGAAGCCTAAGGTCGAGTTTCTCACCTAAACTTCTCCAAGCAGCCCACGCGCATATAAGCCTTGAATCGAGGCTTGTATCATTTTGGTATCAGAGCTTAAAGCTCCTAAACCAGGTTGTTTCTATCCTTTAGCTTGTTTTGTTTCTTGTTATTGCATTAGTTTAAGTTTCATTCAAGAAAATCAAAAAATAACATCTAAGTTCATACCGAGTGCATCTAGTTCCTACGTGCATCACTAGGTTCTAGAATCATTCTTGCATTGCTATATTCGACTTTCCTTTTTGTTAGAATCATATTTCCATTATTTTTAAGTCAAATTAAATAGAAAAGAAAAAGAAAATAGGAAAAATACCTAAGGGATTCGATTTGGACAGCTAGCAATAGTTGTCAAGAAAGTTTCCTTTTTTTCAAATCTTCATATTTTTGAATTTCCAATTCTCAGATTTTTTCCTTTTTGCATTTTCGAATCCCCCCTTATAAAAGAAAACCCTCCTAATAATTTAGGAGTATCATAACTTGTCTTCTTTCTTTGTAGCACACAATGGCAGAAGAAAATAGAGAAGCAACCGAAGCCATGATGGCCATGTTCACCACCCTCCAAACGCAACTCTCATCCATAGCCGAGAGATTGGAGCACGTGGAGAGCCCTGTGAGATTCCAGGCCATAAGGCACGTGAGAGCTGAGAAAGACCATCCTGAAGGTCCTGAGCACCTTAGGACACGGCACGAACTGGAGGAGCCCCAGCCAGATGGAGATGAGGACACACAACCTCATTACTATCACCATAGGCCGAGAGGACCTCCACGGCAACCAGAGGCAGAAGATGATGGCTTCGAGCCATATGGTCTTCACCAGAGACCAAGGATGCCTCCTAGACATCATGAGGATGGAGATGAACACGCCTACAACCGGGTAACTCATCTTGATGTTAAGCTAACTCCTCCAAGTTTTGGAGGAAAAGTAGACACCGAGGCTTACCTACATTGGGAGAGAAGAATGGATCATATCTTTGATCATTACAACCAACCAGGGCCTAGGAGAGTCTCAATGGCAGTAGCACAGCTCACGGACAATGCCCTCATCTGGTGGGATTGTGAGGTATCTGACAGAAGGAGTAAAAGAATGAGGCCCATAGACTCATGGGTCGACATGAAGGATGTCATGCGACAAAGGTTTGTTCCACCTTACTTTCATAGGGACTTGCAACGTCATTTTCGTACTCTTAAGCAGGGTACCAGATCAGTAGAGGAGTACTATGAAGAGTTCGAGAAGTTAAGGAACAGATTGGAGCTCAATGATGATGAAGAAGCATTGATGGCGCAATTCTTGGATGGACTCCAAGAAAGGATAAGCTGCAAGGTGGAAAGGCAATCTACAACGACTTCAAGGACTTGTTCCACCTATCTGTGCAAGCTGAACAGCACATCAAACGTAAGAGCCAAGACATCCGCAGCAAGCCTAAGACACCTTGGGCACCAAGCAACATGCCTAAGACAGTGGACAAAGGCAAAAGCGTAGAGATCGAGTCAAGGTTCAAGAGCAAGCCTCCTGAACCCACCCGTGACCAGAGAGAGCCTGGTAAGTCTTCTAACCCTCAAAGATCACGTGACATCACTTGTTTCAAGTGTAGGGGTCGTGGACACATCTCAAGGGAGTTCCCAAACAACCGGGTCATGCTGATTACGGAGGCTGGAGAATATGAGTCCCAAAATGAAGAGGACTATAAACCAGAAGAGGAATATGGTGACATTGAGTACCCTGATGTGGGGAAGTGCTGGTCACTAGACGCATCCTCAGTGCAATGGTGGATCCTTCAAAGACCATCCAAAGGGAGAACATCTTCCACAGCCGTTGCACCATCAAGGGCAAGGTATGTAACCTCATCATAGATGGTGGTTCTTGCACTAACGTTGCTTGTGCATATATGGTTGATAAGCTAGGTCTAGAGAAGACAAGGCATCCTCGACAATATAGAATGAGATGGCATGATGACAAAGTGGAGCTCAAGATCCATGAGCAAGTCACTGTGCCATGCAGTGTGGACAAGTACCAAGACCAAGTCGTGTGCGACGTGGTGCCCATGCAAGCTGGCCATCTTCTACTAGGAAGGCCATGGCAGTTTGACAAGGAGACCAGGCATGATGGCCAAACCAATCTCTACACTTTCGTGCATGACAAGAGAAAGGTCAGCCTAGCTCCTATCACACCTGCCCAGGTACATGAGCTTCAACAGCAAATGAGTAAAGAAAAGAAACTTATCATGTCTAATTTTCTTATTCAACCAAGCCATGTCCGAAGAGCTTTAGCCTCGAAGGATTTAATGTTACTAATGGTCTTCAAGGAAGTTTTGAGTGTAGAACAGGGAGAGCTACCTCCTCAAGTAGCAAATCTCCTCAACAAGTTCCAGGATGTATTTCCAGAGGAGATACCAGCAGGCTTGCCTCCTTTACGTGGCATAGAACACCAGATTGATCTAGTGCCCCGAGCAGCCCTGCCCAACCGGCCAGCCTACCGGATGAGTCCAGAGGAGTCCAAGGAGCTTGAGAATCAAGTCAAGGAACTCCTGGAGAAAGGATATGTTCGAGAGAGCCTCAGTCCATGTGTTGTACCAGTGCTACTAGTGCCCAAGAAGGATGGGACTTGGCGCATGTGCGTGGACTGCCGAGCCATCAACAACATCACAGTCAAGTACAGGCATCCAATACCATGACTGGATGACATGCTAGATGAGCTGAGTGGAGCCACGGTCTTCTCCAAGATAGACCTCAAAAGTGGATACCACCAGGTAAGAATGAAGGAAGGTGATGAGTGGAAGACTGCTTTCAAGACAAAGCAAGGGCTCTACGAGTGGACAGTCATGCCATTCGGCTTGACTAATGCCCCAAGCACCTTCATGTGCCTTATGAACCAAGTTCTTAGGGCGTACATCAGTAAGTTTGTGGTAGTTTACTTTGATGATATACTAGTTTATAGTAAGTGCCTACGGGAACACCTCACACATCTTGAGATGGTACTTAAAACCCTTCGACAAGAAGAGCTTTATGCCAATCTCAAGAAGTGCATCTTTTGTACTGATAAACTTGTATTTTTAGGTTTTGTTGTAAGTTCACAGGGCCTACAGGTTGATGAAGAGAAGATTCGAGCCATACAAGAATGGCCAACACCAGGCAACATCAGCCAAGTGAGAAGCTTCCACGGACTGGCCAGCTTCTATTGGAGATTCGTGCCCAACTTCAGCAGTATTGCCTCACCATTGACGGCAGTAGTGAAGGAGAACGTGGGATTCAGCTGGGGAGAAGCTCAGGAGAAGGCATTCCAGGCCTTGAAGGAAAGCCTTACACATGCACCAGTGCTAGTCCTGCCCGACTTCAACAAGACGTTTGAAGTGGAGTGTGATGCCACTGGAATTGGCATAGGAGCAGTGCTAACCCAAGGAGGGAGACCAGTGGCATACTTCAGTGAGAAGCTAGGTGGTGCCTCACTAAACAACCCCACATATGACAAGGAGCTTTATGCCCATGTCCGAGCATTGGAGACTTGGCAGCATTACTTGCTGTCCAAGGAGTTTGTGATCCACACTGATCATGAGACTCTCAAACACCTCAGAGGGCAAACCAATCTCAAGAGGAGACATGCCAGGTGGATGGAGTTCATAGAGACCTTCCCGTACGTGATCAAGTACAAGAAGGGCAAAGGCAATGTGGTAGCCGATGCACTATCAAGGAGGTTTGCCTTGATATTAACCATTGAGGCAAAGGTCCTAGGATTCGAGCACATCAAGGACCTATACAAGGATGATCCTGACTTTGCTGAGAGCTACAAGGAGTGTGGCACAGGGAGTCATGGCAAGTTTTACATCCATGAGGGATTCTTGTTCCGAGAGAGAAGGCTGTGCATACCACAAGGATCATTGAGGGAGCTTATCATCCGAGAAGCTCATAGAGGAGGACTCATGGGCCAATTTGGTGTCGACAAGACCCTAGCAGTGGTCAAGGAGCACTTCTACTGGCCACACATCAAGAGGACAGTAGAAGCTCATTGTACAAGATGCATCACTTCCAAGAAGGCAAAGTCCCGAGTGCAACCTCACGGGTTGTATCTCCCACTGCCCATACCTACACATCCATGAGTGGACATCTCAATGGACTTTTTTCTAGGTCTGCCCAAGATCAACCACAAAGATGCAATCTTTGTAGTGGTGGACAGATTCTCCAAGATGGCACACTTCATTCCATGTGCCAATGTCAATGATGCCACACAAACAGCTGAGCTGTTCTTCAGGGAGATAGTACGGCTTCATGGAGTGCCAAGGACCATCGTATCAGACAGGGACACCAAGTTCCTCAGCCATTTCTGGAGGACCCTTTGGAGAAAGCTAGGCACGAAGCTACTCTTTTCTACCACCTGCCATCCTCAAACCGATGGCCAAACTGAAGTTGTCAACAGGACACTATCAACTCTTCTCAGAACTACACTAGGGAAGAATCTAAAGACTTGGGTGGAGTGCCTGCCATTCATAGAGTTCGCTTACAACCGAGCCGTGCACTCAGCAACCAAGAAGACACCATTTAAAGTGGTATACGGCTTCAACCCTCTCACCCCATTGGAGCAAACACCACTGCCACCAGCTGAGATGACCAACCTCAACGGAGCATCCAAAGCAGAGTTCATAAAGAGGTTACACCAGAAGGTAGCAGAGAACTTGGAGAAGAGGACCGGACAGTACGTGACTCATGCCAACAAGGGAAGAAGGGAGGTGATCTTTCAACAAGGCGATTGGGTGTGGCTACACCTATAGGAGGAGAGGTTCCCAAACCTAAGAAGTTCCAAGCTAGCACCAAGAGGAGATGGACCATTCAGAGTGCTCGAGAGGATCAACAACAACGCCTACCGGATCGAGCTTCCAGGTGAGTTTAATGTGTCCAATACGTTTAATGTTACTGACTTGGCCCCTTTCCATGCAGATGAACCAGTTTTGAGGACAAAACCAACTGAAGAGGGAGGGAATGATGAGGACATCAGGTCGTACATCCAGCCAGGAGACCAGACTGGCCGACCAGGAAGCTTGCCCGAGACAGCAGGACCATCTGGCGCGCCTGCCGGACCAGACAGTACCGCCGGACCCTCGACCTATAGGACCAGACCGGTCAACATCGCCGGGCGGAGAGGCCCAAGCTTCCGGCACACTTGGTGGGGACGTGAATGACACCGCCGGTCCCCCTGATGACACCGCCGACTCCGGGATCAACTTGGCCGGTCCTGAAATCATTCCGGCCAGTACCGCGCACAATCCAGCCGGTACAGCCGATCCAGCCGGTACAGCCGATCCAGCCGAGTACACGCGCACTTCCACTTCTACACAAGAGGACTCGGACCAAATGAGCTACCAGCTCCAGGACATGCACTTAGAGGAAGTCTCTACACCAGTGGTACCTCCAGGAGCAATGACAAGAAGCAGATCAAGAGCACTCTTCCACAAATTCAGCTTATGGGTCGACAAGCTTCTAGAGGAAGAGCAGCTAAGGACAATGGGCCAGAAGAGCAAATTAGAGTCCAAAGGCTTCTCAACAACACAAGGAACATCAGAGACTTGGGCTTTAGTGGCAAGAGAGGTCAGGGCCCAAAGATATTTAACCCTACTCCAAGTCAAGACTAGGAGCAAGGCGTGCATGCCACAAGGACGGCCACCTTCCATTTCTTGGCCGTGAGGTGAGTTAAGGTAAGTTTACATTCAAATATATGCCTCTTTCTGTTTTGCAGTAGGATCTAGTTGCTTTACATTTTTGAGTCAAGAACATTTTAGGAATAGGTCCTTTTTCGGTTATGCACTTTTGTATCTTTTCCTTTTGTGCACTTTTGTAAACTTTCCTTTTCTTTATTGTGTCGACCCTAGAAGGTCAAGCTGTCGAGCATATTAATAAGGCTCCTTCCAGCATTGTAGTTTGACAACCTTTTGATTATTAATAAAGTAGAACTTTTTCCCTACAAGTTTTCTCAAGAATCTTGTGCGCTTAGAACCTAGTTGAGACCAGCCCTCCTAGCTCTAAGTTTGTGATTTATCACGAGGTTCATCACCCCTCGTGTGGTTCACTTCACCCTTCCATCTTTACCAACCAGAAAACCCCCATCCAGAAGCCTAAGGTTGAGTTTCTCACCTAATCTTCTACAAACAGCCACGCCATCCAAGCCTTGAATCAAGGCTTGTATCATTTTGGTATCAGAGCTTAAAGCTCCTAAACCAGGTTGTTTCTATCCTTTAGCTTGTTTTGCTTTTAGTTCTTGCATTAGTTTAAGTCGCATTCAAGAAAATCAAAAAAATAACATCAAACTCCAAACCGAGTACATCTAGCCTTCTACGTGTATCACTAGGGTTTAGATTCACTTTTGCATTACCATTCACGTTTTCCTTTTTGTTTAAATCATATTTCCTTTATTTTTAAGTTAAATTAAAAAGAAAAGAAAAAGAAAATAGAAAGAATACTAAAAGAATTGAATTGGACAGCTAGCACAAGTTGTCAAGAAAGTTTCCTTTTTTTCGAATTTCCTTTCTTTAGAATTTTTCCTTTTGCATTTTTTCAAACCACATATAAAAAGAAAACTCTCCTAATAATTTAGGAGCACCCTAATTGTCTTCTTTCTTTGTAGCACACATGGGAGAAGAGAATAGAGACAGCTGAAGCCATGATGGCCATGTTCACCACACTCCAAACACAACTCGCATCCATAGGCGAGAGTTGGAGCGTGGAGAGACCAGTAAGATTCCAGGCCATAAGGCACGGAGAGCTGAGCCAGATCCTCCTGAGGGTCCTGAGTACCTTAGGACACGCACAACAGGAGGAACCCCAGCCAGATGGAGATGAGGACACGCAACCTCATAACTATCACCATAGGCCGAGAGGACCTCCACGGCAACCAGAGGCAGAAGATGATGGCTTTGAGCCATATGGTCTTCACCAGAGACCAAGAATGCCTCCTAGACGTCATGAGGATGGAGATGAACACACCTACAACCGGGTAATTCATCCTGATGTTAAACTAACTCCTCCAAGTTTTGCAGGAAAAGTAGACCCCGAGGCTTACCTAGATTGGGAGAAGCGAATGGATCATATCTTTGATCACTACAACCAACCAGGACCTAGGAGAGTCTCAATGGCAGTAGCACAACTCACGGACAATGCCCTCATCTGGTGGGATCGTGAGGTATCTGACAGAAGGAGGAAGAGAATGAGACCCGTAGACTCATGGGTCGACATGAAGGACCTCGTGCGACAAAGGTTTGTTCCACCTTACTTTCATAGGGATTTGCAACGTCGTTTTCGTACTCTTAAGCAGGGTACCAGATCAGTAGAGGAGTACTATGAAGAGTTCGAGAAGTTAAGGAACAGATTGGAGCTCAATGATGATGAAGAAGCATTGATGGCGCAATTCTTGGATGGACTCCAAGAAAGGATAAGCTGCAAGGTGGAAAGGCAATCTACAACGACTTCAAGGACTTGTTCCACCTATCTGTGCAAGCTGAACAGCACATCAAACGTAAGAGCCAAGACATCCGCAGCAAGCCTAAGACACCTTGGGCACCAAGCAACATGCCTAAGACAGTGGACAAAGGCAAAAGCGTAGAGATCGAGTCAAGGTTCAAGAGCAAGCCTCCTGAACCCACCCGTGACCAGAGAGAGCCTGGTAAGTCTTCTAACCCTCACAGATCACGTGACATAACTTGTTTCAAGTGCAGGGGACGTGGACACATCTCAAGGGAGTGCCCAAACAACCGAGTCATGCTGATTACGGAGGCAGGAGAATATGAGTCCCAAGATGAAGAGGAATATGAACCAGAAGGAGAATATGGTGACATTGAGTACCCTGATGGGGGGGAAGTGCTGGTCACTAGACGTATCCTCAGTGCAATGGTGGATCCTTCAGAGACCATCCAAAGGGAGAACATCTTCCACAGCCGCTGCACCATCAAGGGAAAGGTATGTAACCTCATCATAGATGGTGGTTCTTGCACTAACGTTGCTAGTGCGTATATGGTTGATAAGCTAGGTCTAGAAAGGACAGGGCATCCTCGACCATATAGACTGAGATGGCTTGATGACAAAGTGGAGCTCAAGATTCATGAGCAAGTCACTGTGCCATTCAGTGTGGGCAAGTACCAAGACCAGGTCGTGTGCGACGTGGTGCCCATGCAAGCTGGCCATCTTATACTAGGAAGACCATGGCAGTTTGACAAAGAGACCCGGCATGATGGCAGAACCAATCTCTACACCTTCGTGCATGACAAGAGAAAGGTCAGCCTAGCTCCTCTTACACCTGCCCAAGTACATGAGCTACAACTCCAAATGAGTAAGGAAAAGAAACTTGTCAAGTCTAACTTCCTTATTCAACCTAGTCATGTCCGGAGAGCTTTAGCCTCAAGGAAATGTTACTAATGGTTTTCAAGGAAGTTTTGAGTGTAGAACAGGGACAGGTAGAGCTACCTCCTCAAGTAGCAACTCTCCTCAACAAGTTCCAGGATGTATTTCCAGAGGAGATACCAGTAGGCTTGCCTCCTTTACGTGGCATAGAACACCAGATTGATCTAGTGCCCCGAGCAGCCCTGCCCAACCGGCCAGCCTACCGGATGAGTCCAGAGGAGTCCAAGGAACTTGAGAAGCAAGTCAAGGAGCTCCTGGAGAAAGGATATGTTCGAGAGAGCCTCAGTCCATGTGCTGTACCAGTGCTACTAGTGCCCAAGAAGGATGGGACTTGGCGAATATGCGTGGACTGCCGAGCAATCAATAACATCACATTCAAGTACCGGCATCCGATACCATGGCTGGATGATATGCTAGATGAGCTGAGTGGAGCCACGGTCTTCTTCAAGATAGACCTCAAGAGTGGATACCACCAGGTCAGGATGAAGGAAGGTGATGAGTGGAAGACTGCTTTCAAGACAAAGCAAGGGCTCCACGAGTGGACAGTCATGCCATTTGGCTTGACTAATGCCCCAAGCACCTTCATGCGATCAGTAAGTTTGTGGTAGTTTATTTTGATGACATACTTGTTTATAGTAAGTGCCTACGGGAACATCTCACACATCTTGAGATGGTCCTTAAAACCCTTCGACAAGAAGAGCTTTATGCCAATCTCAAGAAGTGCACCTTTTGTACTGATAAGCTTGTCTTTTTAGGTTTTGTTGTGAGTTCACAGGGCCTACAGGTTGATGAGGAGAAGATTCGAGCCATACAAGAATGGCCAACACCAGGGAACATCAGCCAAGTGAGGAGCTCCCACGGACTGGCCAGCTTCTATAGGAGATTCGTGCCCAACTTCAGCAGTATTGCCTCACCACTGACGGCAGTAGTGAAGAAGAACGTGGGATTCAGCTGAGGAGAAGCTCAGGAGAAGGCATTCAAGGCCTTGAAGGACAGCCTTACACACGCACCAGTGCTAGTCCTTCCCGACTTCAACAAGACGTTTGAAGTGGAGTGTGATGCCTCTGGAATAGGCATAGGAGCAGCTAACTCAAGGAGGGAGACCAGTGGCATACTTGAGTGAGAAGCTAGGTGGTGCCTCACTGAACTACCCCACTT
>CM032160.1:15184630-15231601 GCA_018901935.1 Pugionium cornutum
AGCACTCTTGAAAGATTTCCGTATTGCACAACCAGGGCCAATTACCTTCCATTGTGATAATCAGGCAGCCATTCACATAGCTTCAAACTCAGTGTTTCACGAGAGGACCAAGCACATAGAGATCGACTGCCATAAGGTTAGGGAGAAAGTTCAAGATGGAACCATTCTGCCATGTTATACAAGGAGTGAAGACCAACTAGCTGACATCTTCACAAAGGCAGCAAGTCTCAAAGTTTGCAAGAACATCATTAGCAAACTTGGGCTTGTTGATTTATCACACCCATGATCAAAGGTCTCCTAATCCAAGAGCAACACACTCTTTTTCCCTTATAAAGGTTTTGTCCCAAGTGGTTTTCCTTAATAAGGTTTTTAATGAGGTGTTGCCTTGGGTTCCCAAGCTTAAGACTTTAGGGTGATTCCAAAGTCTTTAGCTTGAGGGGGAGTATTGACATAGGAAAATCAAATAAGACCTATCTTGACCTACAAGGCAAGTGTGAGCACGAAAATTCAGTTTGAATAACAAGGAAATGAAAAAGGATGGGTTATTATTAACCACATGGTTGAAATGGTTAAATAGCTACCTTGGGAGAAGAATCAAGGTGAAAAGTCATGCCCATGCTGCACACAGTCTTGGCAACCACACCAAACAGTCATGCCCATGCTGCACACAGTCTTGGCAACCACACCAAACAGTCATGCCCATGCTGCACACAGTCTTGGCAACCACACCAAACAGTCATGCCCATGCTGTCTCCTCTCTTCTCATTGGTTGTTGACAGGCTCCTCCTCTATTCAAACTCATCCACAAGTTTGAATTCGTTTTCCTTTGTGTTCACATTGTAAATCCTCTATAAAAGGGTTGTAAAGACTCAATGTATAATATACTCTTAGGAGATTCTTCTCCATAAGTCTAAGTCATTTCTCATTTTCTCATACTTCTCTTTGAGTTTTCAGATTCAATTCTTCACATTTCTCCTCTATAATCTCAATATTATTACACAAGTAATCGTGCCATTCAGTGTGGGCAGATACCAGGACCATGTAGTCTGTGATGTAGTACCTATGCATGCTGGCCATCTTCTGCTAAGAAGGCCATGGCAATTTGATAAGGAGACAAGGCATGATGGCCGAACCAATCTCTAAACATTTGTGCACGACAAGAGAAATGTTAGCCTAGCTCCTCTCACACCTGCCAAGGTACATGAGCTACAACAACAAATGAGTAAGGAAAAGAAACTCATTAAATCTAACTTTCTCATTCAACCTAGTCATGTCCGGAGAGCTTTAGCCTCAAAGGACTTAATGTTACTAATGGTTTTCAAAGAGGTTTTGAATGTAGAGAAAGAACAGGTAGAGCTACTGATGAGGTCATCAGCCCAAACCCCAGCCAACTGCCCGGCCCGGCCGGCCCAAGGAACACAAAGGCGGCCAAATACGCGCAAAAGGATACATGGGTGTATCTTCATGAATCCAAGCTTAACCAAGAAGCGGCCAGCCAAGACCAAACCTGGCCTATAATCCTGACTCACAGAGGACACGCGGCGACATGCAGCTCACCCAAAACAAGGCCAGATCAAGTCATGTACCATACATCAAATTGGAGTTTTTGAAACTTACCATATTTGGAACTTTCCTTATATGAAAGTCTCCAAACGTTTCTTTGGCGACCGGGAGACTTTTTGGTACTTGTAGGAGTTCCCTTAAGCACTTCTAGAAGCTCAAACACGCCTTGGACCAGGCGGGTCCATCCGTGCCTTCAAATGAACCGATTGGAGCTGTTTATGGCAAGTGAGATGGCCAACTAGTTTAATCACTTGCAAACAAAAACATGGCGTCCAGGAGATATTATTAAGGCCCTAAGGAATCCCAAAATAAACCTACCATGCACCAGCCATCAGAGGATCAGGCGAATCCCTTTCCTCCAAGGCTTGCCATATATGGACCGAAGTGCACTTAATGTGTTCAGATTGCAATATCTCTATTCCTTGCAAATTGGGCACGTATTGAAGACTTTCCAAAGCATCCAGGATGTACCTAGACACCTTACATTCGCCCCAAAGCTCTCAAGATTCAAGCATATACACTTTCCTTGTTGGCCAAACTAGACATTAATGGCCAACAGCCATATATTTTAAATATATGATTTCCTTTTCTCTTTTTTAGGTTTAGGACCGTTGCTAAGAGCACTATATAAGCTCAGCACAACCTCATTGTAAAGATAGACCACCATTGAAATAAAAGTTGAATACAAAGTATTTTCTTCAAAGCCTTGTCTTTGAATTTGTTCTTATTCTTTAGAAACTAAGTGTGTGATTCACTTCCTTTCTATTGAAGCCACGGCCCGGTTAGTTTGAGAGATTCAAACTCCCTTGGTTCACCTTTGATCGTGTGATTCGATCAAAACCCCCTTCTTTTAGTTCCCTTGCCCGCTTAAGCCAAGAGAGATTCTCGGTCTTGCGAGTCACGGCCGTACCGCTTGTGAGATTGATATTCAATCTTACATCATTTGGTATCAGAGCTAAAAGCTCCTATCCCAGGTTGTGTTCATCCAACCTTTATCTTTTATCTTTTATGATTTTATTTTGCATTTTGTTATTTACATCTTATTGAAAACCAAAAAAAAAAAATATTTGTTCTTATTCTTCATTTGCATTGTTTCTTGTTGATTTTTGTTGATTCTTTTTGTCTCCTCTCATTTAAATCTAAAACCAAATCAAAAACTTGCATTTCATGTTTGCTTAATTTCGTCCAATTAAGAGAAAAAAACTCAAAAATATAAACATCACTTCATTTTGTTTGTTTTCCAATTTAGTTGCTAGTTAAGTATTTTTTTTTAAAAAAAAAAAGAGAAGAAAATATTTATATAATATTCTTATTACTTTTCGTCCTAATTTAATTCCAAAACAAAAAAAAATATTGTCTTTTAATTTGTTTTTAAGTTAGTTGCCAAAAGTGACAAAAAAAAACCATAAAAATATTTTCTTGTGTTGATTTCCTTTTGATACTACTTGTGTGTTAATACCAAATATTCACTCAAGTCTAGTTTCCTTATTTGTGTATTTCGACTTAAATCTATCTTCTTCCTTGTGCAAGGTACAAATTTAAAATATGGAGTATTATGAGGAAGAAAGTCCTTACCAATTCTTTGAAGAAAATTATTGTGATGAAAGGCACCAAGACTTGTCCGATGTAGATGATTCCTATGGATATGAGACATGGAATGAAGACTATTCAGAATATGATTTTGACAATGAAACAGGAGTTGAAGATCTCGAGCCAGAGCCACCAGACTACTATTCCACCGATAGAAGCTGGCCAAAGACAATCACACCTTGCCACTTCGTTGTGTCAAGCCAAGTGCCAACCTACACCACTCCAACTAGATTAAGAAATCAGACCAGTAAGGTATATATTTACAATTCCAAATCTCTAACCTTTTCAGGGTATAACAAGGATCCAGATGAATACCTCCGATGGGAAACCAACATGAAACAATGGCTGCGCTCAAACAACATCCCCAAAGAAGAGAAGCTCTCATATGCTGTTGATATGCTCGTTGGAGATGCCTACAATTGGTGGTTGAAGGAAAATGCACGGACCTTCTACAACAAACCAGTCCTTGATTGGGGAGACCTTAAGGCACGAATGTATAGGGAGTTTGTGAAGAAGTACCAAACACGCAGAAACATCACCACACAACTTATGCACCCAACAGCATCAAGGAGTGAGATGTCTACACCAAACATGCAGCCCTTTCATAAGCCCAAGCTTGCCTACTGCTCTGAGAAGAACAACGTGTTTTCAAACACCTTAGAAGGACAAAGGGTAGCTAAGCCGATGGTCAAACCAAAAATTGACCAGCAAGTTCAAAAGCCTCAAGCCATAGCACACATGAAACCATCAAAGCCATTGCTTGGAATACACGTCAAGGAAACGCCAGGTAAGTCCTCTAACAATGTGAAAACAGATGAAATTATATGCTATAGATGTCAAGAAAGAGGACACTTTGCTAAGACATGCCCAACTAGACAACTAATAACAAGCTTACAAGTAGAACTCGAAAATATTAAGCCTAAAAGTGTTAAGGCAATGAAGGAGCTTCAATTTGAAATTTCCAGTACTAGCATAATGCACTTGTTTTTGCCAAAAGTTGTTGAAACAGGTGTAACAAAGCAAGGATTCAACAAAGATCAAGAAGACCCACCTCCTACATTAAACCGATGTTCGGAATCAAGAGGAGACCATGGAGAACCCAACACCTTGGAGGCAAAGCAAAGCAACCAGCTGCAATGGAAAGGAGTAATTTCTTCCTTTCTTATCAGGGAGCAACCGCCAGATGCACCATGGCCACATCCGAACCATATAAGGGCCATAAACCAAGGTAATGCCCTAAACCCACAAGTAAATCAAGGTATTAACTTGCCTTCTCTATGTGCAGGCCAAACTGTTTTGAGGACAAAACATTTCGAAGAAGGAGGGTATGATGAGGTCATCAGCCCAAACCCCGGCCAACTGCCCGGCCCGGCCGGCCCAAGGAACACAAAGGCGGCCAAATACGCGCAAAAGGATACATGGGTGTATCTTCATGAATCCAAGCTTAACCAAGAAGCGGCCAGCCAAGACCAAACCTGGCCTATAATCCTGACTCACAGAGGACACGCGGCGACATGCAGCTCACCCAAAACAAGGCCAGATCAAGTCATGTACCATACATCAAATTGGAGTTTTCGAAACTTACCATATTTGGAACTTTCCTTATATGAAAGTCTCCAAACGTTTCTTTGGCGACCGGGAGACTTTTTGGTACTTGTAGGAGTTCCCTTAAGCACTTCTAGAAGCTCCAACACGCCTTGGACCAGGCAGGTCCATCCGTGCCTTCAAATGAACCGATTGGAGCCGTTTATGGCAAGTGAGATGGCCAACTGGTTTAATCACTTGCAAACCAAAACATGGCGTCCAGGAGATATTATTAAGGCCCTAAGGAAGCCCAAAATAAACCTACCATGCACCAGCCACCAGAGGATCAGGCGAATCCCTTTCCTCCAAGACTTGCCATATATGGACCGAAGTGCACTTAATGTGTTCAGATTGCAATATCTCTATTCCTTGCAAATTGGGCACGTATTGAAGACTTTCCAAAGCATCCAGGATGTACCTAGACACCTTACATTCGCCCCAAAGCTCTCAAGATTCAAGCATATACACTTTCCTTGTTGGCCAAACTAGACATTAATGGCCAACAGCCATATACTTTAAATATATGATTTCCTTTTCTCTTTTTTAGGTTTAGGACCGTTGCTAAGAGCACTATATAAGCTCAGCACGGCCTCATTGTAAAGATAGACCACCATTGAAATAAAAGTTGAATACAAAGTATTTTCTTCAAAGCCTTGTCTTTGAATTTGTTCTTATTCTTTAGAAACTAAGTGTGTGATTCACTTCCTTTCTATTGAAGCCACGGCCCGGTTAGTTTGAGAGATTCAAACTCCCTTGGTTCACCTTTGATCGTGTGATTCGATCAAAACCCCATTCTTTTAGTTCCCTTGCCCGCTTAAGCCAAGAGAGATTCTCGGTCTTGCGAGTCACGGCCGTACCGCTTGTGAGATTGATATTCAATCTTACATCATTTGGTATCAGAGCTAAAAGCTCCTATCCCAGGTTGTGTTCATCCAACCTTTATCTTTTATCTTTTATGATTTTATTTTGCATTTTGTTATTTACATCTTATTGAAAACCAAAAAAAAAAAAAATTTGTTCTTATTCTTCATTTGCATTGTTTCTTGTTGATTTTTGTTGATTCTTTTTGTCTCCTCTCATTTAAATCTAAAACCAAATCAAAAACTTGCATTTCATGTTTGCTTAATTTCGTCCAATTAAGAGAAAAAAAACTCAAAAATATAAACATCACTTCATTTTGTTTGTTTTCCAATTTAGTTGCTAGTTAAGTATTTTTTTTTAAAAAAGAGAAGAAAATATTTATATAATATTCTTATTACTTTTCGTCCTAATTTAGTTCCAAAACAAAAAAAAAATATTGTCTTTTAATTTGTTTTTAAGTTAGTTGCCAAAAGTGACCAAAAAAAAACCATAAAAATATTTTCTTGTGTTGATTTGCTTTTGATACTACTTGTGTGTTAATACCAAATATTCACTTAAGTCTAGTTTCCTTATTTGTGTATTTCGACTTAAATCTATCTTCTTCCTTGTGCAAGGTACAAATTTAAAATATGGAGTATTATGAGGAAGAAAGTCCTTACCAATTCTTTGAAGAAAATTATTGTGATGAAAGGCACCAAGACTTGTCCGATGTAGATGATTCCTATGGATATGAGACATGGAATGACGACTATTCAGAATATGATTTTGACAATGAAACAGGAGTTGAAGATCTCGAGCCAGAGCCACCAGACTACTATTCCACCGATAGAAGCTGGCCAAAGACAATCACACCTTGCCACTTCGTCGTGTCAAGCACAGTGCCAACCTACACCACTCCAACTAGATCAAGAAATCAGACCAGTAAGGTATATATTTACAATTCCAAATCTCTAACCTTTTCAGGGTATAACAAGGATCCAGATGAATACCTCCGATGGGAAACCAACATGAAACAATGGCTGCGCTCAAACAACATCCCCAAAGAAGAGAAGCTCTCATATGCTGTTGATATGCTCGTTGGAGATGCCTACAATTGGTGGTTGAAGGAAAATGCATGGACCTTCTACAACAAACCAGTCCTTGATTGGGGAGACCTTAAGGCACGAATGTATAGGGAGTTTGTGAAGAAGTACCAAACACGCAGAAACATCACCACACAACTTATGCACCCAACAGCATCAAGGAGTGAGATGTCTACACCAAACATGCAGCCCTTTCATAAGCCCAAGCTTGCCTACTGCTCTGAGAAGAACAACGTGTTTTCAAACACCTTAGAAGGACAAAAGGTAGCTAAGCCGATGGTCAAACCAAAAATTGACCAGCAAGTTCAAAAGCCTCAAGCCATAGCACACATGAAACCATCAAAGCCATTGCTTGGAATACACGTCAAGGAAACGCCAGGTAAGTCCTCTAACAATGTGAAAACAGTTGAAATTATATGCTATAGATGTCAAGAAAGAGGACACTTTGCTAAGACATGCCCAACTAGACAACTAATAACAAGCTTACAAGTAGAACTCGAAAATATTAAGCCTAAAAGTGTTAAGGCAATGAAGGAGCTTCAATTTGAAATTTCCAGTACTAGCATAATGCACTTGTTTTTGCCAAAAGTTGTTGAAACAGGTGTAACAAAGCAAGGATTCAACAAAGATCAAGAAGACCCACCTCCTACATTAAACCGATGTTCGGAATCAAGAGGAGACCATGGAGAACCCAACACCTTGGAGGCAAAGCAAAGCAACCAGCTGCAATGGAAAGGAGTAATTTCTTCCTTTCTTATCAGGGAGCAACCGCCAGATGCACCATGGCCACATCCGAACCATATAAGGGCCATAAACCAAGGTAATGCCCTAAACCCACAAGTAAATCAAGGTATTAACTTGCCTTCTCTATGTACAGGCCAAACTGTTTTGAGGACAAAACATTTCGAAGAAGGAGGGTATGATGAGGTCATCAGCCCAAACCCCAGCCAACTGCCCGGCCCGGCCGGCCCAAGGAACACAAAGGCGGCCAAATACGCGCAAAAGGATACATGGGTGTATCTTCATGAATCCAAGCTTAACCAAGAAGCGGCCAGCCAAGACCAAACCTGTAACAACCCTGACCCGCAGATGGGATACTGTTTGACACCCCTGATCCTCAATAAGGATCATTAGGGGTGAATCATGGTCGGATTGGGATGGAATATAGGCATGGCCTAGAATATTGGCCAAAGATGACCTATAGCCGCCCATAGTAGCTCAAGTTCGGCAACACTTTGAGCTGGGTAAGTGGCTGGGCAGCTCAACTGAGCTGGACGAGTTGACCGACAGCTGGGCGAGTTGGCCGACAGCTGGGCGAGTTGGCCAACAGCTGGGCGAGTTGGCCGACAGCTGGGCGAGTTGGCCAACAGCTGGGCGAGTTGGCTGACAGCTGGGTGAGCTGGCAAGTAGCTTAACTTAGTTGGGCGAACCAAACTAGCTAGAGCTCGACCTGGGGCAGTGAGGTAGTTGGCATGTCCAAAAGACATGTCCAATGGGTGAAAGGGAGTGTCTCTTGGCGAAGAGAGATGCCCATTCACCAAGAGATGTGACCCAATCTCCAATCCAAATGGGTGGTGGAGATTGAACGAGAAAAGATGCGAATGAATGGTTGTGTCCGATGGATTGTGACTCTAGATTCCTATATATAGGAAGGGATTTCGTGGTCTAAGGGGGACAGAAAACTCAGAGGGATACACACAGATATCCACACACACATAGACACACACATTTGCACACATGGGGAAATGTCCTATTGATCGGCTGGCCATGGGAAATGGGTGATCCCTTCCACGGCTGGATAGTCGACTAGGTATTCCCTGCGACCAAACCAAGTATGTCAATCCGAGTGATTGGCTTGCCGGGGGATTGGGTGATCCTTTCCGGACGGATGGTTGGCCGGATGTGTCGTATGACCGGACTGAGAATGTCATTGGCCAGACTTGGGGTGACCCTTACAGCTGGAAGTGGGGTGTGTCCTTTGGCCAGAACGGGTGTGTCCGTTGGCGAGATCAGGTGTGTCCATGTGCCAGAACGAGTGTGTCCTTTGGCCGGAACAGGTGTGTCCTTTGGCCAAGGTTAGAGTAACCTAAAGACATCAAAAGTAGATCCGGTCCGAGAAGGACGAATCGGGAATGGGGAAAGCCCGGTCTCTTTGTGTGCTTGGTCTGTGGGGATGGTTGGTTGTATGACTAAGTACCAAAGGGATCGGTTCGACCTAATCAGCCCTTGGGTGGATTATGTTGATGGTGCACGACACGAATGGGCTAAGGTGCGTAGTGAGCTTCTTCTAACTTGGTTATAGATAGATGGAATCTAGACTCCTAAGTGTATCGCTGCGTAAAGGGAATGGCTTGAACCTAGAAAGGTGAGAATAATAAAAATGGTTCCGCTGCATAACGATAATGCCTATTGCATTCAATCTTAGAAAACGGGTAGGTAAAGTCGTAGATTCTAAAGTTGAACCTCAAATGGGAATAAGAGGAATGTGAGATCCAATGCTCTTAGCTCGGCTAGAAGGTGGGCTGAGCCAGAATGCCTTTACCATAGCCTAAGGATGGTCAGGTAGGGTGTTTCAACTCGGATTTTTTGGGAATCCGAAAGGGGACAACCTTTACGGACTGGAAGTCCGGGAAGGGGTGTTTCAAAACCTGGCCTATAATCCTGACTCACAGAGGACACGCGGCGACATGCAGCTCACCCAAAACAAGGCCAGATCAAGTCATGTACCATACATCAAATTGGAGTTTTCAAAACTTACCATATTTGGAACTTTCCTTATATGAAAGTCTCCAAACGTTTCTTTGGCGACCGGGAGACTTTTTGGTACTTGTAGGAGTTCCCTTAAGCACTTCTAGAAGCTCAAACACGCCTTGGACCAGGCGGGTCCATCCGTGCCTTCAAATGAACCGATTGGAGCCGTTTATGGCAAGTGAGATGGCCAACTGGTTTAATCACTTGCAAACCAAAACATGGCGTCCAGGAGATATTATTAAGGCCCTAAGGAAGCCCAAAATAAACCTACCATGCACCAGCCACCAGAGGATCAGGCGAATCCCTTTCCTCCAAGACTTGCCATATATGGACCGAAGTGCACTTCATGTGTTCAGATTGCAATATCTCTATTCCTTGCAAATTGGGCACGTATTGAAGACTTTCCAAAGCATCCAGGATGTACCTAGACACCTTACATTCGCCCCAAAGCTCTCAAGATTCAAGCATATACACTTTCCTTGTTGCCCAAACTAGACATTAATGGCCAACAGCCATATATTTTAAATATATGATTTCCTTTTCTCTTTTTTAGGTTTAGGACCGTTGCTAAGAGCACTATATAAGCTCAGCACGACCTCATTGTAAAGATAGACCACCATTGAAATAAAAGTTGAATACAAAGTATTTTCTTCAAAGCCTTGTCTTTGAATTTGTTCTTATTCTTTAGAAACTAAGTGTGTGATTCACTTCCTTTCTATTGAAGCCACGGCCAGGTTAGTTTGAGAGATTCAAACTCCCTTGGTTCACCTTTGATCGTGTGATTCGATTAAAACCCCCTTCTTTTAGTTCCCTTTCCCGCTTAAGCCAAGAGAGATTCTCGGTCTTGCGAGTCACGGCCGTACCGCTTGTGAGATTGATATTCAATCTTACATCAGCTACCTCCTGAAGTAGCAGCCCTCCTCAACAGATTCCAGGATGTATTCCCTGAGGAGATACCAGCAGGCCTGCCTCCCTTACACGGCATAGAGCACCAGATCGACCTTGTGCCCGGAGCAGCCCTGCCCAATCGACCAGCCAACCGGATCAGTCCAGAGGAGTTCAAAGAGCTCGAGAAGCAATTCAAGGAGCTCCTGGAGAAAGGCTATGTTCGAGAGAGCCTCAGTCCATGTGCCGTACCAGTGCTGCTAGTCCACAAAAAGGATGGGACTTGGCGAATGTGTGTGGACTGCCGAACAATCAACAACATCACAGTCAAATACCGGCATCCTATACCACGGCTGGATGACATGCTAGATGAACTGAGTGGAGCCACGGTCTTCTCCAAGATAGACTTCAAGAGTGGATACCACCAGGTCAGAATGAAATAGGGTGATGAGTGGAAGACTGCTTTCAAGACAAAGCAAGGACTCTACGAGTGGACAGTCATGCCATTTAGCTTGACTAATGCCCCAAGCACCTTCATGCGCCTTATGAACCAAGTTCTTAGGGTGTACATCAGTAAGTTCGTAGTGGTTTATTTTGATGATATACTAGTTTACAGTAAGTGCCTACGGGCACACCTCACACATCTTGAGATGGTACTTAAAACCCTTCAACAAGAAGAGCTTTATGCCAATCTCAAAAAGTGCACCTTTTGTGCTGACAAGCTTGTTTTCTTAGGCTTTGTTGTAAGTTCACACGACTTACAGGTTCATGAGGAAAAGATTCGAGGCATACAAGAATGGCCAACACAGAGCAACATCAGCCAAGTGAGAAGCTTCGACGGCCTGGCCAGCTTCTACAGGAGATTCGTGCCAAACTTCAGCAGCATTGCCTCACCACTGACGGCAGTAGTGAAGAAGAATGTGGGATTCAGCTGGGGAGAAGCTCAGGAGAAGGCATTGCAGTCCTTGAAGGACAGCCTCAAGCATGCACCAGTACTAGTCCTGCCCGACTTCAACAAGACCTTTGAAGTGGAGTGCGATGCCTCTGGAATATGCATAGGAGTAGTGCTAACCCAAGGAGGAAGGCCAGTGGCATACTTCAGTGAGAAGTTAGGTGGGGCCTCACTGAACTACCCCACCTACGACAAGGAGCTCTATGCCCTAGTCCGAGCCTTGGAAACTTGGCAACATTACTTGTTGTCCAAGGAGTTTGTGATCCACACTGATCACGAGACTCTCAAACACCTCAAGAGGAGACATTCCAGGTGGATGGAGTTTATATAGACCTTCTGATACAAGCCTCAATTCAAGGCTTATATGCGCGTGGGCTGTTTGGAGAAGGTTAGGTGAGAAACTCGACCTTAGACTCCTTGGATAGGGGTTTTTGGGTTGGTATTCGATGGAAAGGTGAAGTGAACCACACGAGGGGTGATGAACCTTGTGATAAATCACAAACTTAGAGCTAGGAGGGCTGGTCTCCACTAGATTCTAAGCGCACAAGATTCTTAGAGAGAAAACTTGTTGGAAGAAAGTTCTACTTTATTAATATCAAAAAGGTTGTCGAACTACAATGCTGGAAGGAGCCTTATTAATATGCTCGACAGCTTGACCTTCTAGGGTCGACTCAAAGAAAGAAAAGGAAAGATTACAAAAGTGCACAAATGGAAAATGTACAAAAGTGCATAATCGAAAAAGGACCTATTCCTAAAATGTTTTTGACTCAAAAGATGTAAATATTCTATATCCTACCCTGCAAAACTGAAAGAGGCAAATATTCGAATTGAAAACTTACCTTACTTACCTCTCGGCCAAGAAATGGAAGGTGGCCGTCCTTGTGGCATGCACGCGCCTTGCTCCTAGTCTTCGACTTGGAGTAAGGTTAGGAATCTTTTGGCCCTGACCTCTCTTGCCACTAAAGCCCAAGTCTCTGATGTCCCTTGCATTGTTTAGAAGCCTTTGGACTCTTCTTTGCACTTCTGGCCCATTTTCCTTAGTCGATCTTCCTCTAGGAGCTTGTCGACCCATAAGCTGAACTTGTGGAAGAGTGCTCTTGATCTGCTCCTTGTCATTGCTCCTGGTGGCACTACTGGTGTAGAGACTTCCTCTAGATGCATGTCCTGAAGCTGGTAGCTTACCTGGTCCGAGTCTCCTTGTGTAGAAGTTGAAATGCCGTATACTCGGCTGGATCGGCTGTACCGGCTGGACTGTGCGAGGTACTGGCCAGAATGCCTTCTTGACCGGCCAAGTTGATCCCTGAGTCGGCGGCGTCACCAAGGGGGCCGGTGGTGTCATCCACGTCACCACCAATTGTGCCGGAAGCTTGGGCCTCTCCGCCGGCAATGCTGATCGGTCCGGTCCTATTGGTCGAGTGTCCGGTGGTACCGCTTGGGCCGGCAGACATGCCAGATGGCCCGGCTGTCTTGGGCAAGATTTCTGGTCGGCCATACGACCTGATGTCCTCATCATCCCCTCCCTCTTCAGTAGGTTTTGACCTCAATACTGGTTCATCTGCATGGAAAGGGGCTAAGTCAGTTACATTGAACGTGTTGGACACATTAAACTCACCTGGGAGCTCGATCCGGTAGGCGTTGTTGTTGATCCTCTCCAGCACTCTGAATGGTCCATCTCCTCTTGGTGCTAGCATGGAACTCCTTAGGTTGGGGAACCTCTCCTGCCGTAGGTGTAACCACACCCAATCGCCTGGTTGAAAGATCACCTCCTTTCTTCCCTTGTTGGCATGAGTCACGTACTGCCCGGTCCTCTTCTCCAAGTTCTCTGCTACCTTCTGGTGTAACTTCCTTATGAACTCTGCCTTGGATGCTCCGTTGAGGTTGGTCATCTCAGCTGGTGGCAGTGGCGTTTGCTCCAATGTGGTGAGAGGGTTGAAGCCGTATACTATTTCAAATGGTGTCTTGTTGGTTGCTGAGTGCACGGCTCGGTTGTAAGCGAACTCCATGAATGGCAGGCACTCCACCCAAGTCTTGAGGTTCTTCCCTAGTGTAGTCCTGAGAAGAGTTGATAGTGTCATGTTGACAACTTCAGTTTGGCCATCTGTTTGAGGATGGCAGGTGGTAGAGAATAGTAGCTTCGTGCCTAGCTTCCTCCAAAGGGTCCTCTTGAAATGGCTGAGGAACTTGGTGTCCCTGTCTGATACGATGGCCCTTGGCACTCCATGAAGCCGTACTATCTCCCTGAAGAACAGTTTGGTTGTTTGCGTGGCATTATTGACATTGGCACACGGAATGAAGTGTGCCATCTTCGAGAATCTGTCCACCACTACAAAGATTGCATCTTTGTGGTTGATCTTGGGCAGTCCTAGAACAAAGTCCATTGATATATCTACCCATGGGTGCGTCGGTATGGGCAGTGGGAGATACAACCCGTGAGGTTGCACTAGGGACTTTGCCTTCTTGCAAGTGATGGACCTTGCACAATGAGTTTCTACTGTCCTCTTGATGTGTGGCCAGTAGAAGTGCTCCTTGACCATTGCTAGAGTCTTGTCGACACCAAAGTGGCCCATGAGTCCTCCTCCATAAGCTTCTTGGATGATAAGCTCCCTTAATGATCCTTGTGGTATGCACAGCCTTCTCTCTCGGAACAAGAATCCCTCATGGATGTAAAACTTGCCATGACTCCCTGTGCCACACTCCTTGTAGCTCTCAGAAAAGTCAGGATCATCCTTGTATAGGTCCTTGATGTGCTCGAATCCTAGGACGTTTGCCTCCATGGTGGATATCAAGGCAAACCTCCTTGATAGTGCATCGGCTACCACATTGTCTTTGCCCTTCTTGTACTTGATGACGTACGGGAAGGTCTCTATGAACTCCATCCACCTGGCATGTCTCCTCTTGAGATTGGTTTGCCCTCTGAGGTATTTGAGAGTCTCGTGATCAGTGTGGATCACAATCTCCTTGGACAGCAAGTAATGCTGCCAAGTCTCCAATGCTCGGACAAGGGCATAAAGCTCCTTGTCGTAAGTGGGGTAGTTCAGAGAGGCACCACCTAGCTTATCACTGAAGTATGCCACTGGCCTCCCTCCTTGGGTTAGCACTGCTCCTATGCCTATTCCAGAGGCATTACACTCCACTTCAAACGTCTTGTTGAAGTCGGGCAGGACTAGCACTGGTGCATGTGTAAGGCTGTCCTTCAGGGCCTGGAATGCCTTCTCCTGAGCTTCTCCCCAGCTGAATCCCACGTTCTTCTTCACAACTGCCGTCAATGGTGAGGCAATACTGCTGAAGTTGGGCACAAATCTCCTGTAGAAGCTGGCCAGTCCGTGGAAGCTCCTCACTTGGCTGATGTTGCTCGGTGTTGGCCATTCTTGTATGGCTCGAATCTTCTTTTCATCTACCTGTAGGCCCTGTGAACTTACAACGAAGCCTAAAAAGACAAGTTTATCAGTACAAAAGATGCACTTCTTGAGATTGGCATAAAGCTCTTCTTGTCGAAGGGTTTTAAGTACCATCTCAAGATGTGTGAGGTTTTCCCGTAGGCACTTACTATAAACTAATATATCATCAAAGTAAACCACTACAAACTTACTAATGTACGCCCTAAGAACTTGGTTCATAAGGCGCATGAAGGTGCTTGGGGCATTAGTCAAGCCGAATGGCATGACTGTCCACTCGTAGAGCCCTTGCTTTGTCTTGAAAGCATTCTTCCATTCATCACCTTCCTTCATCCTGACCTGGTGCTATCCACTCTTAAGGTCTATCTTGGAGAAGACCGTGGATCCACTCAGCTCATCTAGCATGTCATCCAGCCGTGGTATCGGATGCTGGTACTTGACTGTGATGTTGTTGATTGCTCGGCAGTCCATGCACATTTGCCAAGTCCCATCCTTCTTGGGCACTAGTAGCACTGGTACGGCACATGGACTAAGGCTCTCTCGAACATAACCTTTCTCCAGGAGCTCCTTGACTTGCTTCTCAAGCTCTTTGGATTCCTCTGGACTCATCCGGTAGGCTGGCCGGTTGGGCAGGGCTGCTCCGGGCACGACGTCGATCTGGTGCTCTATGCCTCGTAGGGGAGCTAAGCCTGCTGGTATCTCTTCCGGGAACCCATCCTGGAACTTGTTGAGGAGAGCTGCTACTTCAGGAGGTAGCTCTACCTGTTCTTTCTCTACATTCAACACTTCTTTGAAAACAATTAGTAGCATTAGATCCTTCGAGGGTAAAGTTCTCCGGACATGACTTGGTTGTATAAGAAAATTAGATTTAATGAGCTTCTTTTCCTTACTCATTTGCTGTTGAAGCTCATGTACCTGGGCAGGTGTGAGAGGAGCTAGGCTGACCTTTCTCTTCTCATGCACGAAAGTGTAGAGATTGGTTCGGCCATCATGCCTGGTCTCCTTATCAAACTGCCATTGCCTTCCTAGCAGAAGATGGCCAGCTTTCATGGGCACCACGTCGCACACGACTTGGTCTTGGTACTTGCCCACACTGAATGGCACAGTGACTTGCTCATGTATCTTGAGCTCCACTTTGTCATCGAGCCATCTCAGTCTATATGGTCAAGGATGCCTTGTCTTCTAGAGACCTAGCTTATCAACCATGTATGCACTAGCAACATTAGTGCAAGAACCACCATCTATGATGAGGTTACATACCTTGCCCTTGATGGTGCAACGGCTGTGGAAGATGTTCTCCCTTTGGATGGTCTCTGAGGATCCACCATTGCACTGAGGATGCGTCAAGTGACCAGCACTTCCCCCACATCAGGGTACTCAATGTCACCATATTCTCCTTCTGGTTCATAGTCCTCTTCATCTTGGGACTCATACTTTCCAGCCTCTGTAATCAGCATGACCCGGTTGTTTGGGCACTCCCTTGAGATGTGTCCACGACCCCTACACTTGAAACAAGTGATGTCACGTGATCTTTGAGGGTTAGAAGACTTACTAGGCTCTCTCAGCTCACGGGTTGGCTCAGGAGGCTTGCTCTTGAATCTTGACTCGATCTCTATGTTCTTGCCTTTGTCTACGGGCTTGGGAATGTTGCTTGGTGCCCAAGGCGTCTTAGGCTTGCTGTGGATGTCTTGGCTCTTACGTTTGATGTTCTGCTCAGCCTAGACAGATAGGTGGAACAAGTCTTTGAAATCATTGTAGATTTGCCTTTCCACCTTGCGGCTGATTCTCTCTTGGAGTCCATCCAAGAATTGTGCCATCAACGCTTCTTCATCATCATTGAGCTCCAGCCTGTTCCTTAGCTTCTCAAACTCTTCATAGTACTCCTCTACTGATCTGGTACTCTGCTTAAGAGTACGAAAACGACGTTGCAAGTCCCTATGAAAGTAAGGTGGAACAAACCTTTGTCGCATGACATCTTTCATGTCGACCCATGAGTCTATGGGCCTCATTCTTTTCCTCCTTCTGTCAGATACCTCACGATCCCACCAGATGAGGGCATTGTCCGTGAGTTGTGCTACTGCCATTGAGACTATCCTAGGCCCTCGTTGGTTGTAATGATCAAAGATATGATCCATTCTTCTCTCCCAATCTAGGTAAGCCTCGGGGTCTACTTTTCCTGCAAAACTTGGAGGAGTTAGCTTAACATCAGGATGAGTTACCTGGTTTTAGGCGCGTTCATCTCCATCCTCATGATGTCTAGGAGGCATCCATGGTCTCTGGTGAAGACCATATTATACAAGCCTTGATTCAAGGTTGTATGCGCGTGGGCTGTTTGGAGAAGTTTAGGTGAGAAACTCGACCTTACACTTCTTGGATAGGGGTTTTTGAGTTGGTATTCGATGGAGGGGTGAAGTGAACCACACGAGGGGTGATGAACCTCGTGATAAATCACAAACTTAGAGCTAGGAGGGCTAGTCTCAACTAGGTTCTAAGCGCACAAGATTCTTAGAGAGAAAACTTGTTGGAAAAAGTTCTACTTTATTAATATCAAAAAGGTTGTCGAACTACAATGCTGGAAGGAGCCTTATTAATATGCTCGACAGCTTGACCTTCTAGGGTCGACACAAATAAAGAAAAAAAAGGAAAGTTTACAAAAGTGCACAAAAGGAAAAGATACAAAAGTGCATAACCGAAAAAGGACCTATTCCTAAAATGTTCTTGACTCAAAAATGTAAAGCAACTAGATCCTACCCTGCAAAACAGAAATAGGCATATATTCGAATGTAAACTTACCTTAACTCACCTCACGGCCAAGAAATGGAAGGTGGCCGTCCTTGTGGCATGCACGCGCCTTGCTCCTGGTCTTCGACTTGGAGTAGGGTTAAGAATCTTTGGGCCCTGACCTCTCTTGCCACTAAAGCCCAAGTCTCTGATGTCCCTTGTGTTGTTGAGAAGCTATTGGACTCTTCTTTGTACTTTTGGCCCATTTTCCTTAGTCCATCTTCTTCTAGAAGCTTGTCAACCCATAGGCTGAATTTGTGGAAGAGTGCCCTTGATCTGCTTCTTGTCATTGCTCCTTGAGGTACCACTGGTGTAGAGACTTCCTCTAAGTGCATATCCTGGAGCTGGTAGCTCATTTGGTCCGAGTCCTCTTGTGTAGAAGTGGAAGTGCGCGTGTACTCGGCTGGATCGGCTGTACCGGCTGGATTGTGCGCGGTACTGGCCGGAATGACTTCAGGACCGGCCAAGTTGATCCCGGAGTCGGCGGTGTCATCAGAGGGACCGGCGGTGTCATTCACGTTCCCACCAAGTGTGCCGGAAGCTTGGGCCTCTCCGCCGGCAATGTTGGCCGGTCTGGTCCTATAGGTCGAGGGTCCGGCGGTACTGTCTGGTCTGGCAGGTGCGCCAGATGGTCCTGCTGTCTCGGGCAAGCTTCCTGGTCGGCCAGTCTGGTCTCCTGGCTGGATGTACGACCTGATGTCCTCATCACCATATGGCTCGAAGCAATCATCCTCTGCCTCTGGTTGCCGTGGAGGTCCTCTCGGCCTATGGTGATAGTTATGAGGTTGTGTGTCCTCATCTCCATCTGGCTGGGGCTCCTCCTGTTCGTGCCGTGTCTTAAGGTGCTTAGGACCCTCAGCACAAAAGATGCACTTCTTAAGGTTGGCATAAAGGCCTTCCTTTCAAAGTGTGCTTATCACTTGGTCTAGATGAGCAACGTGTTCGACCAAGCTCCTGCTATAGATTAAGAAGCTTATGAATGACCTTAGAACCTGGTTCATAAGTCACATGAAGGTGGTAGGAGCATTGGTTAGGCCAAAGGGCATGACTAGCCAATAATAAAGACCTTATGTAAGATTGAGTATCAATCTCACAAGCGGTAGGCCGTGACTTGCAAGGCCTATAATCTCTCTTGGCTTAAGCGGACAAGGGAACTAAAAGGAGGGGGTTTTGATCGAATCACACGACCAAAGGTTAACCAAGGGAGTTTGAATCTCTCAAACTAACCTGGCAGTGGCTTCAATAGAAAGGAAGTGAATCACACACTTAGTTTCTAAAGAATAAGAACACGTTCAAAGACAAGGCTTTGAAAACAATACTTTGTATTCAAATTTTTATTTCAATGGTGGTCTATCTTTAAAATGAGGTCGTGATGAGCTTATATAGTGCTCCTAGCAACGGTCCTAAACCTAAAAAAGAGAAAAGGAAATCATACATTCAAAATATATGGTTGTTGGTGATTAATGTCTAGTTTGGCCAACAAGGAAAGTGTAGATGCTTGTATCCTGAGAGCTTTGGGGCGAATGTAAGGTGTCTAGGTACATCCTGGATGCTTTGGAAAGTCTTCAATACGTGCCCAAGTTGCAAGGAATAGAGATATTGCAATCTGAACACATTAAATGCACTTTGGTCCATATATGGCATGTCTTGGAGGAAAGAGATTCGCCTGATCCTGTCGATGATGGTGCATGGTAGGTTTATTTTGGGCTTTCTTAGGGCCTTAATAATATCTCCTGGACACCATGTTTTGGTTTGCAAGTGATTAAACCAGTTGGCCATCTCTCTTGCCATAAACGGCTCCAATCGGTTCATTTGAAGGCATGGATGCACCCGCCTGGTCCAAAGTATATTTGCATTTCTAGAAGTTGTTAAGGACGCTCCTAGAAGTACCAAAAAGTCTCCTGGTCGCAAAAGAAACGTTTGGAGACTTTCATATAAGGAAAGTTCCAAATATGGTAAGTTTTGAAAACTCCAACTTGATGTATGGTGCATGACTTGATCTGGCCTGGTTTGCAGTGAGCTCCATGTCGTCGCGTGTCCTCTGTGAGGCAGGATTATAGGCCAGGTTTGGTCTTGGCTGGCCGTTTCTTGGTTAGGCTTGGATTCATGAAGAGACACCCATGTATCCTTTGACACGTATTTGGCCCCCTTTGTGTTCCTTGAGCCGGCCGGGCCGGGCAGTTGGCCGGGGGTTGTGCCGATGACCTCATCATACCCTCCCCCTTCGAAATGTTTTGCCCTCAAAACAGTTTGGCCTGCACATAGAGAAGGCAAGTTGATACCTTGATTTACTTGTGGGTTTAGGGCATTACCTCAGTTTATGGCCCTTATATAGTTTGGATGTGGCCATGGTGCATCTGGAGGTTTCTCCCTGATAAGAAATGAAGAAACTTCTCTTTTCCATTGCAGCTGGTTGTTTTGCTTTGCCTCCAAGGTGTTGGGTTCTCCACGGTCTCCTCTTGATTTCGAACCTCGGTTTAATGTAGGAGGTGGGTCTTCTTTATCTTTGTTGAATCCTTGATTTATTGCCTTAACACTTTTAGGCTGAACATTTTCGCGTTCTACTTGTAAGCTTGTTATTAGTTGTCTAGTTGGGCATATTTTAGCAAAGTGTCCAATTTCTTGGCATCTATGGCATATAATTTCATCTGTTTTCACATTGTTAGAAGACTTACCTGGCGTTTCCTTGACGTGTATTCCAAGCAATGGCTTTGATGGTTTCATGTGTGCTATGGCTTGAGGCTTTTGAACTTGCTGGTCAATTTTTGGTTTGACCATCGGCTTAGCTACCTTTTTTCCTTTTAAGGTGTTTGAAAACACATTGTTATGCTCAGAGCAGTAGGCAAGCTTGGGCTTATGAAAGGGCTGCATGTTTGGTGTAAACATCTCACTCCCCGATGTTGTTGGGTGCATATGTTGCATGGTGATGTTTCTCCGTGTTTGGTATTTCTTTAGAAACTCCCTATACATTCGTGCCTTAAGGTCTCCCCAATCAAGGTTTAAATAACATATTCTGAATTTTTTTCATTGTCAAAATCATATTCTGAATTTTTTTCATGTCATGTCGCATATCCATAGGAATCATCTACATCGGACAAGTCATGGTCATAGTCCGGTGGTTCTGGTTCAAGGTTTTCTCCATCTGATTCTTCCCTAAAATCAGTATCCAAATAATCTTGATTCCATGACTCTTCTGCATAGTCACACTCGCTGGTGGTTAGACATTCATCATAGTCGTTGTCTAGACCACAATCAGTCTGTGGTATGCTCATGGTGTCTTCTTCTTCATCATAGTGCTCCATTATTAAATTTTGTACCTTGCACGACAATAAGAAGAGATATCAGACCCAAATCAACAAATAAGGAAACTACACTCTAGTGCATATATGATATTAACGCATAAGTAGTAGTAAAAGGAAAATCAATACAATTAAATATTTTGAGTTTTTGTTTTTGTTCTTTTGGAAACTAGCTTTAAAGAAAACTAAAAGACAATATTTGTTTTTGTTTTTTGATATTTTAAATTAATTTAGGACGAAAAACAATATTCTATGAATCTCTCTTTTTTTAACTTTACTAGTAACTAAATTTGAAAATAACAAAATGAGTGATGCTTATATTTTAGGTTTTTTTTTCTTATGATGAATGAAATTAAGTAAACATGAAATACATTTTTTTTTGGTGGTTTTAGATTTATATGAGAGGAGACAAAAAGAAACAACAAGAATCAACAAGAAACAATGCAAATGAAGAATAAGAACAAATATATTTTTTTGGTTTTTTGATAAGGTGTAAATAACAAAATGCAAAAAAGAAAATCACAAAAGATAAAGGATAAAGGTTATATGAACACAACCTAGGATAGGAGCTTTTAGCTCTGATACCAAATGATGTAAGATTGAGTATCAGTCTCACAAGCGGTACGACCGTCACTCGCAAGGCCTAGAATCTCTCTTGGCTTAAGCAGGCAAGGGGACTAAAAGGTGGGGGTTTTGATCGAATCACACGATCAAAGGTTAACCATGGGAGTTTGAATCTCTCAAACTAACCTAGCTGTGGCTTCAATAGAAAAGAAGTGAATCACACACTTAGTTTCTAAAGAATAAGAACAAGTTCAAAGACAAGGTTTTGAAAACAATACTTTGATTCAACTTTTTATTTTAGTGGTGGTCTATCTTTACAATGAGGTCATGCTGAACTTATATAGTGCTCCTAGCAACGGTCCTAAACCTAAAAAAGAGAAAAGGAAATCATACATTTAAAATATATGGCCGTTGGCCATTAATGTCTAGTTTGGCCAACAAGGAAAGTGTAGATGCTTGTATCTTGAGAGCTTTGGGACAAATGTAAGGTGTCTAGGTACATCCTGGATACTTTGTAAAGTCTTCAATACATGCCCAAATTGCAAGGAATAGATGTATTGTAATCTGAACACATTAAATGCACTTCGGTACATATATGGCAAGTCTTGGAGGAAAGGGATTCGCCTAATCCTATGGATGCTGGTGCATGGTAGGTTAAGTTTGGGCTTTCTTAGGGTCTTAATAATATCTCCTGGACACCATGTTTTGGTTTGCAAGTGATTAAACCAGTTGGCCATCTCTCTTGCCATAAACGGCTCCAATCGGTTCATTTGAAGGCACGGATGAACCCGCCTGGTCTAAGCCATATTTTCACTTCTAGAAGTTCTTAAGGGAGTTCCTAGAAGTACCAAAAAGTCTCCTGGTCGCTAAAGAGACGTTTGGAGACTTTCATATAAGGAAGGTTCCAAATATGGTAAGTTTCAAAAACTCCAACTTGATGTATGGTGCATGACTTGATCTGGCCTGGTTTGGGGTGAGCTCCATGTCGTCACGTGTCCTCAGTGAGTCAGGATTATAGGCCAGGTTTGTCTTGGCTGGCTGCTTCTTGGTTAGGCTTGGATTCATGAAGATACACCGATGTATCCTTTTGCACGTATTTGGCCGGCTTTGTGTTCCTTGGGCCAGCCGGGCCGGGCAGTTGGCCAGGGGTTGTGCAGATGACCTCATCATGAAGGCAGTCTTCCACTCATCTCCTTCTCTCATCTTTATTTGATGGTTGCTACTCCCTTGAGGTCTATTTTGGAGAAGATAATGGCTCCAATCAACTCATCCAGCATGTCATCTAGGTGGGATGGTGATGAGGACATCAGGTTGCACATCCAGCAAGGAGACCAGACTGGCCGACCAGGAAGCTTGCCCGAGACAGCCGGGCCCTCTGGCATGCCTGCCGGTCCAAGCAGTACCGCCGGACCCTTGACCAATAGGACCAGACCAACCAGCATTGCCGGCGGAGAGGCCCCAGCTTCCGGCACACTTGGTGGCGACGTGGATGACACCGCTGGTCCCCTTGGTGATGCCACCAACTCCGGGATCAACTTGGCCGGTACTGATGGCATTCCGGCCAGTACCTCGCACAGTCCAGCCGGTGCAGCCGATCCAGCCGAGTGCACGTGCATTTCAACTTCTACACAAGGAAACTCGGACCAGATAAGCTACCAGCTTCATGACATGCATCTAGAGGATGTATCCACACCAGAAGTGCAACCAGGAGCAATGACAAGGAGTAGATCAATAGCACTCTTCCACAAGTTCAGCTTATGGGTGGACAAGCTCCTAGTGGAAGATCAACTAAGGACAATGGGCCAGGAGTGCAAAGAAGAGTCCAAAGGCTTCTCAGCAACACAAGGGACATCAGAGACTTGGGCTTTAGTGGCAAGAGAGGTCAGGGCCCAAAGATTCCTAACCCTACTCCAAGTCGAAGACTAGGAGCAAGGCACGTGCATGCCACAAGGACGGCCACCTTCCATTTCTTGGCCGTGAGGTACGTAAGGTAAGTTTTCAATAAGAATATTTGCCTCTTTCTGTTTTGCAGGGTAGGATCTAGAATATTTACTTTTATTGAGTCAAAGACATTTTAGGAATAGGCCCTTTTTCGATTATACACTTTTGTATCCTTTCCTTTTGTGCACTTTTGTAAACTTTCCGTTTCTTTATTTGAGTTGACCCTAGAAGGTCAAGCTGTCGAGCATATTAATAAGGCTCCTTCCAGCATTGTAGTTCGACAACCTTTTTGATATTAATAAAGTGCGAATTTTCTCTCTACAAGTTTTTCTCTCAAGAAGCTTGTGCGCTTAGAGCCTAGTTGAGACCAGCCCTCCTGGCTCTAAGTTTGTGATTTATCACGAGGTTCATCACCCCTCGTGTGGTTCACTTCACCCTTCCATCGAATACCAACCCAAAACCCCCTATCCAAGAAGTCTAAGGTCGAGTTTCTCACCTAACCTTCTCCAAACAGCCCAAGCGCATATAAGCCTTGAATCGAGGCTTGTATCATTTTCGTATCAGAGCTTAAAGCTCCTAAACCAGGTTGTTTCTATCCTTTAGCTTGTCTTGTTTCTTGTTCGTGCATTAGTTTAAGTTTCATTCCAGAAAATCAAAAACATAACATCTAAGTTCATACCGTGTGCATCTAGATCCTACGTGCATCACTAGGTTCTAGAATCATTCTTGCATTGCTATATTCGACTTTCCTTTTTGTTAGAATCATATTTCCATTATTTTTAAGTCAAATTAAATAGAAAAGAAAAAGAAAATAGGAAAAATACCTAAGGGATTCGATTTGGACAGCTAGCAATAGTTGTCAAGAAAGTTTCCTTTTTTTCAAATCTTCATATTTTTGAATTTCCAATTCTCAGATTTTTTTTTCCTTTTTGCATTTTTCGAATCCCCTTATAAAAAGAAAACCCTCCTAATAATTTAGGAGTATCATAACTTGTCTTCTTTCTTTATAGCACACAATGGCAGAAGAAAATAGAGAAGCAACCGAAGCCATGATGGCCATGTTCACCACCCTCCAAACACAATTCGCATCCATAGGCGAGAGATTGGAGCGCGTGGAGAGGCATGTGAGATTCCACGCCATAAGGCACGTGAGAGCTGAGCAAAACCGTCCTGAGGGTCCTGAGCACCTTAGGACACGGCACGAACAGGAGGAACCCCAGCCAGATGGAGATGAGGACACACAACCTCATAACTATCACCACCGGCCGAGAGGACCTCCACGGCAACCAGAGGCAGAGGATGATGGCTTCGAGCCATATGGTCTTCACCAGAGACCAAGGATGCCTCCTAGACATCATGAGGATGGAGATGAACACGCCTACAACCGGGTAACTCATCCTGATGTTAAGCTAACTCCTCCAAGTTTTACAGGAAAAGTAGACCCCGAGGCTTACCTATATTGGGAGAGAAGAATGGATCATATCTTTGATCATTACAACCAACCAGGGCCTAGGAGAGTCTCAATGGCAGTAGCACAACTCACGGACAATGCCCTCATCTGGTGGGATCGTGAGGTATTTGACAGAAGGAGGAAAAGAATGAGGCCCATAGACTCATGGGTCGACATGAAGGATGTCATGCGACAAAGGTTTGTTCCACCTTACTTTCATAGGGACTTGCAACGTCATTTTTGTACTCTTAAGCAGGGTACCAGATCAGTAGAGGAGTACTATGAAGAGTTCGAGAAGCTAAGGAACAGATTGGAGCTCAATGATGATAAAGAAGCATTGATGGCACAATTTTTGGATGGACTCCAAGAAAGGATCAGCCGCAAGGTGGAAAGGCAAATCTACAATGACTTCAAAGACTTGTTCCACCTCTCTGTCCAGGCTGAGCAGCACATCAAACGTAAGAGACAAGACATCCACAGCAAGCCTAAGACACCTTGGGTACCAAGCAACATTCCCAAGCCCGTAGACAAAGGCAAGAGCATAGAGATCGAGTCAAGGTTCAAGAGCAAGCCTCCTGAACCCACCCGTGACCAGAGAGAGCCTGGTAAGTCTTCTAACCCTCAAAGATCACGTGACATCACTTGTTTCAAGTGTAGGGGTCGTGGACACATCTCAAGGGAGTTCCCAAACAACCGGGTCATGCTGATTACGGAGGCTGGAGAATATGAGTCCCAAAATGAAGAGGACTATGAACCAGAAGAGGAATATGGTGACATTGAGTACCCTGATGTGGGGGAAGTGCTGGTCACTAGACGCATCCTCAGTGCAATGGTAGATCCTTCAGAGACCATCCAAAGGGAGAACATCTTTTACAGCCGTTGCACCATCAAGGGCAAGGTATGTAACCTCATCATAGATGGTGGTTCTTGCACTAACGTTGCTTGTGCATATATGGTTGATAAGCTAGGTCTAGAGAAGACAAGGCATCCTCGACAATATAGAATGAGATGGCATGATGACAAAGTGGAGCTCAAGATCCATGAGCAAGTCACTGTGCCATGCAGTGTGGACAAGTACCAAGACCAAGTCGTGTGCGACGTGGTGCCCATGCAAGCTGGCCATCTTCTACTAGGAAGGCCATGGCAGTTTGACAAGGAGACCAGGCATGATGGCCAAACCAATCTCTACACTTTCGTGCATGACAAGAGAAAGGTCAGCCTAGCTCCTATCACACCTGCCCAGGTACATGAGCTTCAACAGCAAATGAGTAAAGAAAAGAAACTTATCATGTCTAATTTTCTTATTCAACCAAGCCATGTCCGAAGAGCTTTAGCCTCGAAGGATTTAATGTTACTAATGGTCTTCAAGGAAGTTTTGAGTGTAGAACAGGGAGAGCTACCTCCTCAAGTAGCAAATCTCCTCAACAAGTTCCAGGATGTATTTCCAGAGGAGATACCAGCAGGCTTGCCTCCTTTACGTGGCATAGAACACCAGATTGATCTAGTGCCCGGAGCAGCCCTGCCCAACCGACCAGCCTACCGGATGAGTCCAGAGGGGTCCAAGGAGCTTGAGAAGCAAGTCAAGGAGCTCCTGGAGAAAGGATATGTTCGAGAGAGCCTCAGTCCATGTGCCGTACCAGTGCTACTAGTGCCCAAGAAGGATGGGACTTGGCACATGTGCGTGGACTGCCGAGCAATCAACAACATCACAGTCAAGTACAGGCATCCAATACCACGACTGGATGACATGCTAGATGAGCTGAGTGGAGCCACGGTCTTCTCCAAGATAGACCTCAAAAGTGGATACCACCAGGTAAGAATGAAGGAAGGTGATGAGTGGAAGACTGCTTTTAAGACAAAGCAAGGGCTCTACGAGTGGACAGTCATGCCATTCGGCTTGACTAATGCCCCAAGCACCTTCATGCGCCTTATGAACCAAGTTCTTAGGGCGTACATCACTAAGTTTGTAGTGGTTTACTTTGATGATATACTAGTTTACAGTAAGCGCCTACGGGAACACCTCACACATCTTGAGATGGTACTTAAAACCCTTTGACAAGAAGAGCTTTATGCCAATGTCAAGAAGTGCATCTTTTGTACTGATAAACTTATATTTTTAGGTTTTGTTGTAAGTTCACAGGGCCTACAGGTTGATTAAGAGAAGATTCGAGCCATACAAGAATGGCCAACACCAGGCAACATCAGCCAAGTGAGAAGCTTCCACGGACTGGCCAGCTTCTATTGGAGATTCGTGCCCAACTTCAGCAGTATTGCCTCACCATTGACGGCAGTAGTGAAGGAGAACGTGGGATTCAGCTGGGGAGAAGCTCAGGAGAAGGCATTCCAGGCCTTGAAGGAAAGCCTTACACATGCACCAGTGCTAGTCCTGCCCGACTTCAACAAGACGTTTGAAGTGGAGTGTGATGCCACTGGAATTGGCATAGGAGCAGTGCTAACCCAAGGAGGGAGACCAGTGGCATACTTCAGTGAGAAGCTAGGTGGTGCCTCACTAAACAACCCCACATATGACAAGGAGCTTTATGCCCATGTCCGAGCATTGGAGACTTGGCAGCATTACTTGCTGTCCAAGGAGTTTGTGATCCACACTGATCATGAGACTCTCAAACACCTCAGAGGGCAAACCAATCTCAAGAGGAGACATGCCAGGTGGATGGAGTTCATAGAGACCTTCCCGTACGTGATCAAGTACAAGAAGGGCAAAGGCAATGTGGTAGCCGATGCACTATCAAGGAGGTTTGCCTTGATATTAACCATTGAGGCAAAGGTCCTAGGATTCGAGCACATCAAGGACCTATACAAGGATGATCCTGACTTTGCTGAGAGCTACAAGGAGTGTGGCACAGGGAGTCATGGCAAGTTTTACATCCATGAGGGATTCTTGTTCCGAGAGAGAAGGCTGTGCATACCACAAGGATCATTGAGGGAGCTTATCATCCGAGAAGCTCATAGAGGAGGACTCATGGGCCAATTTGGTGTCGACAAGACCCTAGCAGTGGTCAAGGAGCACTTCTACTGGCCACACATCAAGAGGACAGTAGAAGCTCATTGTACAAGATGCATCACTTCCAAGAAGGCAAAGTCCCGAGTGCAACCTCACGGGTTGTATCTCCCACTGCCCATACCTACACATCCATGGGTGGACATCTCAATGGACTTCGTTCTAGGTCTGCCCAAGATCAACCACAAGGATGCAATCTTTGTAGTGGTGGACAGATTCTCCAAGATGGCACACTTCATTCCGTGTGCCAATGTCAATGATGCCACGCAAACAGCCGAGCTGTTTTTCAGGGAGATAGTACGGCTTCATGGAGTGCCAAGGACCATCGTATCAGACAGGGACACCAAGTTCCTCAGCCATTTCTGGAGGACCCTTTGGAGGAAGCTAGGCACGAAGCTACTCTTCTCTACCACCTGCCATCCTCAAACCGATGGCCAAACTGAAGTTGTCAACAGGACACTATCAACTCTTCTCAGAACTACACTAGGGAAGAATCTAAAGACTTGGGTGGAGTGCCTGCCGTTCATAGAGTTCGCTTACAACCGAGCCGTGCACTCAGCAACCAAGAAGACACCATTTAAAGTGGTATACGGCTTCAACCCTCTCACCCCATTGGAGCAAACACCACTGCCACCAGCTGAGATGACCAACCTCAACGGAGCATCCAAAGCAGAGTTCATAAAGAGGTTACACCAGAAGGTAGCAGAGAACTTGGAGAAGAGGACCGGACAGTACGTGACTCATGCCAACAAAGGAAGAAAGGAGGTGATCTTTCAACCAGGCGATTGGGTGTGGCTACACCTACGGCAGGAGAGGTTCCCAAACCTAAGGAGTTCCAAGCTAGCACCAAGAGGAGATGGACCATTCAGAGTGCTCGAGAGGATCAACAACAACGCCTACCGGATCGAGCTTCCAGGTGAGTTTAATGTGTCCAATACGTTTAATGTTACTGACTTGGCCCCTTTCCATGCAGATGAACCAGTTTTGAGGACAAAACCTACTGAAGAGGGAGGGAATGATGAGGACATCAGGTCGTACATCCAGCCAGGAGACCAGACTGGCCGACCAGGAAGCTTGCCCGAGACAGCAGGACCATCTGGCGCGCCTGCCGGACCAGACAGTACCGCCGGACCCTCGACCTATAGGACCAGACCGGTCAACATTGCCGGCGGAGAGGCCCAAGCTTCCGGCACACTTGGTGGGGACGTGGATGACACCGGTCCCTCTGATGACACCGCCGACTCCGGGATCAACTTGGCGGTCCTGAAGTCATTCCGGCCAGTACCGCGCACAATCCAGCCGGTACAGGCCATCCAGCCGAGTACACGCACTTCCACTTCTACACAAGAGGACTCGGACCAAATGAGCTACCAGCTCCAGGACATGCACTTAGAGGAAGTATCTACACCAGTGGTACCTCCAGGAGCAATGACAAGAAGCAGATCAAGAGCACTCTTCCACAAATTCAGCTTATGGGTCGACAAGCTTCTAGAGGAAGAGCAGCTAAGGACAATGGGCCAGAAGAGCAAATTAGAGTCCAAAGGCTTCTCAACAACACAAGGAACATCAGAGACTTGGGCTTTAGTGGCAAGAGGGTCAGGGCCCAAAGATTTAACCCTACTCCAAGTCGAAGACTAGGAGCAAGCGCGTCACTCCAAGTCCTTGAGGTAGTTTCGCGTGAGATGCCAGTTACCAGGCCACTACATTCCATTTCTTGGCTCTGAGCTGTTTAAGGCAAGGGTTACATTAGTTATATTACTTTCTTTGTTTTGCAGGGTAGGATCTAGGTTTACATTTTTGAGTACATTTTAGGAATAGGTCCTTTTTCGGTTATCACTTTTGTATCTTTTCCTTTGTGCACTTTTGTAAACTTTCCTTTTCTTTATTGAGTCGACCCTAGAAGGTCAAGCTGTCGAGCATATTAATAAGGCTCCTTCCAGCATTGTAGTTCGACAACCTTTTGATTATTAATAAAGTAGAACTTTTTCCTACAAGTTTTCTCTCAAGAGACTTGTGCGCTTAGAACCTAGTTGAGACCAGCCCTCCTAGCTCTAAGTTTGTGATTTATCACGAGGTTCATCACCCTCGTGTGGTTCACTTCACCCTTCCATCGTTTACCAACCAGAAAACCCCTATCCAGAAGCCTAAGGTTGAGTTTCTCACCTAATCTTCTACAAACAGCCCACGCGCATACATCCTTGAATCAAGGCTTGTATCATTTTGGTATCAGAGCTTAAAGCTCCTAAACCAGGTTGTTTCTATCCTTTTGCTTGTCTTGTTTTTAGTTCTTGCATTAGTTTAAGTCGCATTCAAGAAAAATCAAAAAAACAACATCAAACTCCAAACCGAGTTCATCTAGCCTCCTACGTGTATCACTAGGGTTTAGATTCACTTTTGCATTGCCATTCACGTTTTCCTTTTTGTTTAAATCATATTTCCTTTATTTTTAAGTTAAATTAAAAAGAAAATAAAAAGAAAATAGAAAGAATACTAAAGGAATTCGAATTGGACAGCTAGCACAAGTTGTCAAGAAAGTTTCCTTTTTCTCAAATCTTCACATTTTTTGAATTTCCTTTCCTTAGGATTTTCCTTTTTGCATTTTTTTCAAACCCCATATAAAAAGAAACTCTCCTAATAATTTAGGAGCACCCTAATTATCTTCTTTCTTTGTAGCACACCATGGGAGAAGAGAATAGAGACACAGCTGAAGCCATGATGGCCATGTTCACCACACTCCAAACACAACTCGCATCCATAGGCGAGAGGTTGGAGCGCGTGGAGAGACCAGTAAGGTTCCAGGCCATAAGGCACGTGAGAGCTGAGCCAGATCGTCCTGAGGGTCCTGAGGACCTTAGGACACGGCACGAACAGGAGGAACCCCAGCCAGATGGAGATGAGGACACGCAACCTCATAACTATCACCATAGGCCGAGAGGACCTCCACGGCAACCAGAGGCAGAAGATGATGGCTTTGAGCCATATGGTCTTCACCAGAGACCAAGAATGCCTCCTAGACGTCATGAGGATGGAGATGAACACACCTATAACCGGGTAATTCATCCTGATGTTAAACTAACTCCTCCAACTTTTGCAGGAAAAGTAGACCCCGAGGCTTACCTAGATTGGGAGAAGCGAATGGATCATATCTTTGATCACTACAACCAACCAGGACCTAGGAGAGTCTCAATGGCAGTAGCACAACTCACGGACAATGCCCTCATCTGGTGGGATCGTGAGGTATCTGACAGAAGGAGGAAGAGAATGAGACCAGTAGACTCATGGGTCGACATGAAAGACCTCATGCGACAAAGGTATGTTCCACCTTACTTTCATAGGGATTTGCAACGACGTTTTCGTACTCTTAAGCAGGGTACCAGATCAGTAGAGGAGTACTATGAAGAGTTCGAGAGGTTAAGGAACAGATTGGAGCTCAATGATGATGAAGAAGCATTGATGGCACAATTCTTGGATGGACTCAAGAAAGGATCAGCTGCAAGGTGGAAAGGCAAATCTACAACGACTTCAAGGACTTGTTCCACCTATCTGTGCAAGCTGAGCAGCACATCAAGCGTAAGAGCCAAGACATCCGCAGCAAGCCTAAGACACCTTGGGCACCAAGCAACATTGGACAAAGGCAGTAGAGATCGAGTCAAGGTTCAAGAGCAAGCCTCCTGAACCCACCCGTGACCAGAGAGAGCCTGGTAAGTCTTCTAACCCTCAAAGATCACGTGACATAACTTGTTTCAAGTGCAGGGGACGTGGACACATCTCAAGGAGTGCCCAAACAACGAGTCATGCTGATTACGGAGGCAGGAGAATATGAGTCCCAAGATGAAGAGGACTATGAACCAGAAGGAGAATATGGTGACATTGAGTACCCTGATGTGGGGAAGTGCTGGTCACTAGACGATCCTCAGTGCAATGGTGGATCCTTCAGAGACCATCCAAAGGGAGAACATCTTCCACAGCCGTGCACCATCAAGGGAAAGGTATGTAACCTCATCATAGATGGTGGTTCTTGCACTAACGTTGCTAGTGCATGGTTGATAAGCTAGGTCTAGAGAGACAGGCATCCTCGACCATATAGACTGAGATGGCTCGATGACAAAGTGGAGCTCAAGATCCATGAGCAAGTCACTGTGCCATTCAGTGTGGGCAAGTACCAAGACCAAGTCGTGCGACGTGGTGCCCATGCAAGCTGGCCATCTTCTGCTAGGAAGACCATGGCAGTTTGACAAAGAGACCAGGCATGATGGCAGAACCAATCTCTACACCTTCGTGCATGACAAGAGAAAGGTCAGCCTAGCTCCTCTTACACCTGCCCAGGTACATGAGCTACAACTCCAAATGAGTAAGGAAAAGAAACTTGTCAAGTCTAATTTTCTTATTCAACCAAGTCATGTCCGGAGAGCTTTAGCCTCAAGGACTTAATGTTACTAATGGTTTTCAAGGAAGTGTTGAGTATAGAACAGGGACAGGTAGAGCTACCTCATGAAGTAGCAACTCTCCTCAACAAATTCCAGGATGTATTTCCAGAGGAGATACCAGCAGGCTTGCCTCCTTTACGTGGCATAGAACACCAGATTGATCTAGTGCCGGAGCAGCCCTGCCCAACCGCCAGCCTACGGATGAGTCCAGAGGAGTCAAGGAGCTTGAGAAGCAAGTCAAGGAGCTCCTGGAGAAAGGATATGTTGAGAGCCTCAGTCCATGTGCTGTACCAGTGCTACTAGTGCCCAAGAAGGATGGGACTTTGTGTGTGGACTGCCGAGCAATCAACAACATCACAGTCAAGTATAGGCATCCAATACCACGACTGGATGACATGCTAGATGAGCTGAGTGGAGCCACGGTCTTCTCCAAGATAGACCTCAAAGTGGATACCACCAGGTAAGAATGAAGGAAGGTGATGAGTGGAAGACTGCTTTCAAGACAAAGCAAGGGCTCTGAGTGGACAGTCATGCCATTTGGCTTGACTAATGCCCCAAGCACCTTCATGCCTTATGAACCAAGTTCTTAGGGCGTACATCAGTAAGTTTGTGGTAGTTTACTTTGATGACATACTTGTTTATAGTAAGTGCCTAGGAACACCTCACACATCTTGAGATGGTCCTTAAAACCCTTCGACAAGAAGAGCTTTATGCCAATCTCAAGAAGTGCACCTTTATACTGATAAGCTTGTCTTTTAGGTTTTGTTGTGAGTTCACAGGGCCTACAGGTTGATGAGAGAAGATTCGAGCCATACAAGAATGGCCAACACCAGGAAACATCAGCCAAGTAAGGAGCTTCCACGGACTGGCCAGCTTCTATAGGAGATTCGTGCCCAACTTCAGCAGTATTGCCTCACCACTGACGGCAGTAGTGAAGAAGAACGTGGGATTCAGCTGGGAGAAGCTCAGGAGAAGGCATTCCAGGCCTTGAAGGACAGCCTTACACATGCACCAGTGCTAGTCCTTCCCGACTTCAACAAGGCGTTTGAAGTGGAGTGTGATGCCTCTGGAATAGGCATAGGAGCAGTGCTAACCCAAGGAGGGAGACCAGTGGCATACTTCAGTGAGAAGCTAGGTGGTGCCTCACTGAACTACCCCACTTATGACAAGGAGCTTATGCCCTTGTCCGAGCATTGGAGACTTGGCAGCATTACTTGCTGTCCAAGGAGTTTGTGATCCACACTGATCATGAGACTCTCAAACACCTCAGAGGGCAAACCAATCTCAAGAGGAGACATGCCAGGTGGATGGAGTTCATAGAGACCTTCCGTACATCATCAAGTACAAGAAGGGCAAAGACAATGTGGTAGCCGATGCACTATCAAGGAGGTTTGCCTTGATATCAACCATGGAGGCAAAGGTCCTAGGATTCGAGCACATCAAGGATCTATACAAGGATGATCCTGACTTTGCTGAGAGCTACAAGGAGTGTAGCACAGGAGTCATGGCAAATTCTACATCCATGAGGGATTCTTGTTCGAGAAAGAAGGCTGTGCATACCACAAGGATCACTAAGGAGCTTATCATCCGAGAAGCTCATGGAGGAGGACTCATGGGCCACTTTGGTGTCGACAAGACTCTAGCAGTGGTCAAGGAGCACTTCTACTGGCCACACATCAGTGACAAGATGCATTCACTTGCAAGAAGGCAAAGTCCCGAGTGCAACCTCACGGGTTGTATCTCCCACTGCCCATACCAACACATCCATGGGTGGACATCTCGATGGATTTTGTTCTAGGTCTGCCCAAGATCAACCACAAAGATGCAATCTTTGTAGTGGTGGACAGATTCTCCAAGATGGCACACTTCATCCATGTGCCAATGTCAATGATGCCACACAAACAGCTGAGCTGTTCTTCAGGAGATATACGGCTTCATGGAGTGCCAAGGACCATCGTATCAGACAGGGACACCAAGTTCCTCAGCCATTTCTGGAGGACCCTTTGGAGAAAGCTAGGCACGAAGCTACTCTTCTCTACCACCTTGCCATCCTCAAACCGATGGCCAAACTGAAGTTGTCAACAGGACACTATCAACTCTTCTCAGAACTACACTAGGGAAGAACCTAAAGACTTGGGTGGAGTGCCTGCCATTCATTGAGTTTACAACCGAGCCGTGCACTCAGCAACCAAGAAGACACCATTTGAAGTGGTATACGGCTTCAACCCTCTCACCCCATTGGAGCAAACACCACTGCCACCAGCTGAGATGACCAACCTCAACGGAGCATCCAAGGCAGAGTTCATAAGGAGGTTACACCAGAAGGTAGCAGAAAACTTGGAGAAGAGGACGGACAGTCGTGACTCATGCCAACAAAGGAAGAAAGGAGGTGATCTTTCAACCAGGCGATTGGGTGTGGCTACACCTCGGCAGGAGAGGTTCCCAAACCTAAGGAGTTCCAAGCTAGCACCAAGAGGAGATGGACCATTCAGAGTGCTCGAGAGGATCAACAACAACGCCTACGGATCGAGCCCAGGTGAGTTTAATGTGTCCAATACGTTCAATGTTACTGACTTGGCCCCTTTCCATGCAGATGAACCAGTTTGAGGACAAAACCTACTGAAGAGGAGGGAATGATGAGGACATCAGGTCGTACATCCAGCCAGGAGACCAGACTGGCCGACCAGGAAGCTTGCCGAGACAGCAGGACCATCTGGCACCTGCGGACCAGACAGTACCGGACCCTCGACCTATAGGACCAGACCGGTCAACATGCGGAGAGGCCCAAGCTTCCGGCACACTTGGTGGGGACGTGATGACACCGCCGGTCCCCTGATGACACCGCCGACTGGGATCAACTTGGCGGTCCTGAAGTCATTCCGCCAGTACCGCGCACAATCCAGCGGTACAGCCATCCAGCCAGTACACGAGCATTCCACTTCTACACAAGAGGACTCGGACCAAATGAGCTACCAGCTCCAGGACATGCACTAGAGGAAGTATCTACACCAGTGGTACCTCCAGGAGCAATGACAAGAAGCAGATCAAGGCACTCTTCCACAAATTCAGCTTATGGGTCGACAAGCTCCTAGAGGAAGAGCACTAAGGACAATGGGCCAGAAGAGCAAATTAGAGTCCAAAGGCTTCTCAACAACACAAGGACATCAGAGACTTGGGCTTTAGTGGCAAGAGGTCAGGGCCCAAAGATTTTAACCCTACTCCAAGTCGAAGACTAGGAGCAATGCATGCCACAAGGCGGCCACCTTCCATTTCTTGGCCGTGAGGTAAGTTAAGGTAAGTTTCAAGAATATATGCCTCTTTCTGTTTTGCAGGGTAGGATCTAGATGCTTTACATTTTGAGTCAAGAACATTTTAGGAATAGGTCCTTTTTTTATACACTTTTGTATCTTTTCCTTTTGTGCACTTTTGTAACTTTCCTTTTCTTTATTTGAGCTAGAAGGTCAAGAGCAGGAGCATAGCATTAATCTCGAGTTTCTCTCTAAAGAAGGTGCGCTTAGAACCTAGTTGAGACCAGCCCTCCTAGCTCTAAGTTTGTGATTTATCACGAGGTTCATCACCCTCGTGTGGTTCACTTCACCCTTCCATCGTTTACCAACCAGAAAACCCCTATCCAGAACTAAGGTTGAGTTTCTCACCTAATCTTCTACAAACAGCCCAGCATTCCTTGAATCAAGGCTTGTATCATCAGGATCAACATCAGGCAAGCACAGAATACATAGTGGTCCAAAGGAGTTCAGGAGCTTCTACACAAGGATATTTCAGGACCCTTTAGTCAAGGCAAAGAGAGGCTCACTGCCACAAAGGACGGACATACTTCCTGTTCTTGCAGCCGCTTGGGTAAGTTAAGGTAAGTTTCTCATGCCTCTTTCTGTTTTGCAGGGTAGGATCTAGTTTTTACATTTTGAGTCAAGAACATTTTAGGAATAGGTCCTTTTCGGTTATCACTTTGTATCTTTTCTTGGTAAACTCTTTATTGTGTCGACTAGAAGGTCAAGCTGTCGAGCATATTAATAAGGCTCCTTCCAGCATTGTAGTTCAACCTTTTGAATTAATAAAGTAGAACTTTCTACAATCAAGAATCTTGTGCGCTTAGAACCTAGTTGAGACCAGCCCTCCTAGCTCTAAGTTTGTGATTTATCACGAGGTTCATCACCGTGTGGTTCACTTCACCTTCCATCTACCAACCAGAAACCATCCAAGAAGTAAGGTGAGATCTTCTCCAAACAGCATACATCCTTGAATCAAGGCTTGTATCATTTGGTATGCATAAAGCTCCAAACCAGAACATTATTTAGGAACTAGTGGCCTCCCACGTATTAGGGTTTAGGTGCAATCACGTTTTCCATCCTACTTTGGACAGTAGTTGTCTAGAAGTTTCCTTTTTGCACTTTTGTAAACTTGTCCTTTTCTTTGCAAAACAAGTTTGAGGTTGGAGCCCAGTAAGATTAGGCACGTGGGCTCAGAAGGCTGTCGAGAACCAATCATTCACCATATGCTGGCTCAAGGTTCCAAGAATCCTCAGAGTCATTATAATAATCACCTGATGTTGAACCTTGGATTTGACTTAGGAGACAAAGTAGCACAACTCAGGACAAATCTTGATCCTCAGAGCTTTCATCTCTTAAGAGAACTTGCGCCTAAGCAGTTGCTACCAGCCCTCCTAGTTCTCTAAGTTTGTGATTTATTGGAGGTTCATCACCCTTGTGGTTCCAGATTTGGATCCACTCCTATTACCAGCTAAGGTGGATCCAGAAGCCTCTTTCTCACATCTCAACCTATCTGTGATCCAGCGAGCTTGAATAAGCAAGGCGAAGAGCCAATGCCAGCAAGCCTAAGTGAGCTTGAGGTAGCCTGAGTGTGGACAAGGAAACAGGTCACAGGTAGAGCAAGTAGTCCTGTAAGGCAATGGTGAGATCCTTCCTGGTGAAGCTGGTCACAATGGAGAACATCTTCCACAGCCTGCACCATCAAGGGAAAGGTATGTAACCTCATCATAGATGGTGGTTCTTGCACTAACGTTGCTAGTGCTATATGGTTGATAAGCTAGGTCTAGAGAGACAGCATCCCGACCATATAGACTGAGATGCTCGATGACAAAGTGGAGCTCAAGATCCATGAGCAAGTCACTGTGCCATTCAGTGTGGGCAAGTACAGGATCAGGTCGTGGTGCCCATGCAAGCTGGCCATCTTCTACTAGGAAGACCATGGCAGTTTGACAAAGAGACCAGGCATGATGGCAACCAATCTACACTTTTGCATGACAAGAGAAAGGTCAGCTAGCTCCTCTTACACCTGCCCAGGTACATGAGCTACAACTCCAAATGAGTAAGGAAAAGAAACTCATTCAAGTCTAACTTTCTTATTCAACGAGTCATGTCCGGAGAGCTTTAGCCTCAAGGATTTAATGTTACTAATGGTTTTCAAGGAAGTTTTGAGTATAGAACAGGGACAGGTAGAGCTACCTCCTGAAGTAGCACTCTCCTCAACAAATTCCAGGATGTATTTCCGAGGAGATACCAGCAGGCTTGCCTCCTTACGTGGCATAGAACACCAGATTGATCTAGTGAGCAGCCCTGCCCAACCGGCCAGCCACGGATGAGTCCAGAGGAGTCCAAGGAGCTTGAGAAGCAAGTCAAGGAGCTCCTGGAGAAAGGATATGTTGAGAGAGCCTCAGTCCATGTGCGTACCAGTGCTACTAGTGCCCAAGAAGGATGGGACTTGGCATGTGCGTGGACTGCCGAGCAATCAACAACATCACAGTCAAGTACCGGCATCCAATACCACGACTGGATGACATGCTAGATGAGCTGAGTGGAGCCACGGTCTTCCCCAAGATAGACCTCAAAAGTGGATACCACCAGGTAAGAATGAAGGAAGGTGATGAGTGGAAGACTGCTTTCAAGACAAAGCAAGGGCTCTACGAGTGGACAGTCATGCCATTCGGCTTGACTAATGCCCCAAGCACCTTCATGCCTTATGAACCAAGTTCTTAGGGCGTACATCAGTAAGTTTGTAGTTGTTTACTTTGATGACATACTAGTTTATAGTAAGTGCCTACGGGAACACCTCACACATCTTGAGATGGTACTTAAAACCCTTCGACAAGAAGAGCTTTATGCCAATCTCAAGAAGTGCATCTTTTTTACTGATAAACTTGTCTTTTTAGGTTTTGTTGTAAGTTCACAGGGCCTACAGGTTGATGAGGAAGATTCGAGCCATACAAGAATGGCCAACACCAGGAAACATCAGCCAAGTAAGGAGCTTCCACGGACTGGCCAGCTTCTATAGGAGATTCGTGCCCAACTTCAGCAGTATTGCCTCACCACTGACGGCAGTAGTGAAGAAGAACGTGGGATTCAGCTGGGGAGAAGCTCAGGAGAAGGCATTCCAGGCCTTGAAGGACAGCCTTACACACGCACCAGTGCTAGTCCTTCCCGACTTCAACAAGACGTTTGAAGTGGAGTGTGATGCCTCTGGAATAGGCATAGGAGCAGTGCTAACCCAAGGAGGGAGACCAGTGGCATACTTCAGTGAGAAGCTAGGTGGTGCCTCACTGAACTACCCACTTATGACAAGGAGCTCTATGCCCTTGTCCGAGCATTGGAGACTTGGCAGCATTACTTGCTGTCCAAGGAGTTTGTAATCCACACTGATCACGAGACTCTCAAACACCTCAGAGGGCAAACCAATCTCAAGAGGAGACATGCCAGGTGGATGGAGTTCATAGAGACCTTCCCGCACATCATCAAGTACAAGAAGGGCAAAGATAATGTGGTAGCCGATGCACTATCAAGGAGGTTTGCCTTGATATCAACCATGGAGGCAAAGGTCCTAGGATTCGAGCACATCAAGGATCTATACAAGGATGATCCTGACCTTGCTGAGAGCTACAAGGAGTGTAGCACAGGAAGTCATGGCAAATTCTACATCCATGAGGGATTCTTGTTCCGAGAAAGAAGGCTGTGCATACCACAAGGATCACTAAGGGAGCTTATCATCCGAGAAGCTCATGGAGGAGGACTCATGGGCCACTTTGGTGTCGACAAGACTCTAGCAGTGGTCAAGGAGCACTTCTACTGGCCACACATCAAGAGGACAGTAGAAGCACATTGTGCAAGATGCATCACTTGCAAGAAGGCAAAGTCCCGAGTGCAACCTCACGGGTTGTATCTCCCACTGCCCATACCAACACATCCATGGGTGGACATCTCGATGGATTTTGTTCTAGGTCTGCCTAAGATCAACCACAAAGATGCAATCTTTGTAGTGGTGGACAGATTCTCCAAGATGGCACACTTCATCCCATGTGCCAATGTCAATGATGCCACACAAACAGCTGAGCTGTTCTTCAGGGAGATAGTACGGCTTCATGGAGTGCCAAGGACCATCAGATCAGATAGGGACACCAAGTTCCTCAGCCATTTCTGGAGGACCCTTTGAGAAAGCTAGGCACGAAGCTACTCTTCTCAACTTGCCATCCTCAAACCGATGGCCAGACTGAAGTTGTCAACAGGACACTATCAACTCTTCTCAGAACTACACTAGGGAAGAACCTAAAGACTTGGGTGGAGTGCCTGCCATTCATTGAGTTCGCCTACAACCGAGCCGTGCACTCAGCAACCAAGAAGACACCATTTGAAGTGGTATACGGTTTCAACCCTCTCACCCCATTGAGCAAACACCACTGCCACCAGCTGAGATGACCAACCTCAACGGAGCATCCAAAGCAGAGTTCATAAGGAGGTTACACCAGAAGGTAGCAGAAAACTTGGAGAAGAGGACCGGACAGTACGTGACTCATGCTAACAAGGGAAGAAAGGAGGTGATCTTTCAACCAGGCGATTGGTGTGGCTACACCTACGGCAGGAGAGGTTCCCCAACCTAAGGAGTTCCAAGCTAGCACCAAGAGGAGATGAACCATTCAGAGTGCTGGAGAGGATCAACAACAACGCCTACCGGATCGAGCTCCCAGGTGAGTTTAATGTGTCCAATACGTTTAATGTTACTGACTTGGCCCCTTTCCATGCAGATGAACCAGTTTTGAGGACAAAACCTACTGAAGAGGGAGGGAATGATGAGGACATCAGGTCGTACATCCAGCCAAGAGACCAGACTGGGCGACCAGGAAGCTTGCCCGAGAAAGCAGGACCATCTGGCGCGCCTGCCGGACCAGACAGTACCGCCGACCTCGACCTATAGGACCAGACCGGTCAACATTGCCGGCGGAGAGGCCCAAGCTCCGCACACTTGGTGGGGACGTGAATGACACACCGCCGGTCCCCCTGATGACACCGCCGACTCGGGATCAACTTGGCCGGTCCTGAAGTCATTCCGCCAGTAGCACAATCCAGCGTACAGGCCATCCAGCCGAGTACAGGCCATCCAGCCGAGTACACGCACACTTCCACTTCTACACAAGAGGACTCGGACCAAATGAGCTACCAGCTCCAGGACATGCACTTAGAGGAAGTATCTACACCAGTGGTACCTCCAGGAGCAATGACAAGGAGCAGATCAAGAGCACTCTTCCACAAATTCAGCTTATGGGTCGACAAGCTTCTAGAGGAAGAGCAGCTAAGGACAATGGGCCAGAAGAGCAAATTAGAGTCCAAAGGCTTCTCAATAACACAAGGAATATCAGAGACTTGGGCTTTAGTGGCAAGAGAGGTCAAGGCCCAAAGATATTTAACCCTACTCCAAGTCGAAGACTAGGAGCAAGGCGCTTGCATGCCACAAGGACGGCCACCTTCCATTTCTTGGTCGTGAGGTGAGTTAAGGTAAGTTTACATTCGAATATATGCCTCTTTTTGTTTTGCAGGGTAGGATCTAGTTGCTTTACATTTTTGAGTCAAGAACATTTTAGGAATAGGTCCTTTTTCGGTTATGCACTTTTGTATCTTTTTCTTTTGTGCACTTTTGTAAACTTTCCTTTTTTCTTTATTTGTGTCGACCCTAGAAGGTCAAGCTGTCGAGCATATTAATAAGGCTCCTTCCAGCATGTAGTTCGACAACCTTTTGATTATTAATAAAGTAGAACTTTTTCCCTACAAGTTTTCTCTCTAAGAATCTTGTGCGCTTAGAACATAGTTGAGACCAGCCCTCCTAGCTCTAAGTTTGTGATTTATCACGAGGTTCATCACCCCTCGTGTGGTTCACTTCACCCTTCCATCTTTTTCCAACCAGAAAACCCCCATCCAGAAGCTTAAGGTTGAGTTTCTCACCTAATCTTCTACAAACAGCCCACACGCATACATCCTTGAATCAAGGCTTGTATCATTTTGGTATCAGAGCTTAAAGCTCCTAAACCAGGTTGTTTCTATCCTTTTGCTTGTCTTATTTCTAGTTCTTGCATTAGTTTAAGTCATATTCAAGGAAAATAAAAAAACAACATCAAACTCCAAACCGAGTGCATCTAGCCTCCTACGTGTATCACTAGGGTTTAGGTTCACTTTTGCATTATCATTCACGTTTTCCTTTTTGTTTAAGTCATATTTCCTTTATTTTTAAGTTTAATTAAAAAGAAAAGAAAAAGAAAATAGAAAAGATACTAAAAGAATTCGAATTGGACAGCTAGCACAAGTTGTCTAGGAAGTTTCCTTTTTCGAATTTCCTTTCTTTAGAATTTTTCCTTTTGCATTTTTTTTCAAACCACATATAAAAAGAAAACTCTCCTAATAATTTAGTATTGACATAGGAAAATCAAATAAGACCTATCTTGACCTACAAGGCAAGTGTGAGCACGAAAATTCAGTTTGAATAACAAGGGAAATGAAAAAGGATGGGTTATTATTAACCACATGGTTGAAATGGTTAAATAGCTACCTTGGGAGAAGAATCAAGGTGGAAAAGTCATGCCCATGCTGCACACTGTCTTGGCAACCACACCAAACAGTCATGCCCATGCTGCACACAGTCTTGGCAACCACACCAAACAGTCATGCCCATGCTGTCTCCTCTCGTCTCATTGGTTGTTGACAGGCTCCTCCTCTATTCAAACTCATCCACAAGTTTGAATTCGTTTTCTTTTGTGTTCACATTGTAAATCCTCTATAAAAGGACTGTAAAGACTCAATGTATAATACTCTTAGGAGATTCTTCTCCATAAGTCTAAGTCATTTCTCATTTTCTCATACTTCTCTTTGAGTTTTCAGATTCAATTCTTCACATTTCTCCTCTATAATCTCAATATTCTTACATGGTATCAGAGCATAAGATCATTCTCTTATCTTTTCTACTCAAATCTCTCAGTTTCTAATCTAAAATTCTGTCAAAATCTCTCAGTCTTTAGACTAAAAACTCACGGTTTCATTCAACCATAAAAGCTGCTTCCTTTGAGCTCTTCAAAGCCTAACAATGGAGGATACAGTTCAAATTAGTTCCAGCCTGAAACCTACGGTGATAGCAGTAGTTCTCAAAGGCTTGAACTACATTATGGTCAAGAACCATCAAGACAGCTATTTGTGGCAAAGGACTTTGGAATCACATCTTGGAGGATAATACTCCATCTATAGATGATCCAAAGGAGAAGAAGGATGAGGCAACAAGAAAAGAAGAAGCTAGGTGGTTCCAAGAAGATCAATGAGTCCTTGGATTCCTCCAAAATTCATTGGACCCATCCATTCTTGAAGCTTATTCACATTGTGAAACTGCCAAGTCTCTTTGGGACACTCTCAAGAGGGTGTATGGGGATGTTTCAAACCTCAGCCGTGTGTATGAGGTTAATAAGGCTCTCAATGATCTACACCAAGAGGATATGGAGTTCACAAAATTCCTGTGCAAGTTCCAGTCAACATGGTCCGAGCTTGACATGTTGAGACCAAGTTCTATGGATCCAAAGGTGCTTAATGAAAGGAAGGAACAAGACAAGATATTTGGGCTCCTTCTCAACCTAAATCCAGCCTTTAAGGATGTGATTAAGTCCATCCTGAGAGCCAAAACTCCCTGATTTCGAAGAGGTGTGCTCACGGATTCAAAGGGAGCAAGGCAACATTGGTTTGTTTGGTGGTAAAGGAGAACTAGTCATGGCCAACAAAAGCGTGTTTAAGCAAGAGGATAGGAAGAGTGTGATGTGTGAGCATTGGAAGAGGAATGGCCACATCAAGGACAAGTGCTGGATACTTCATCCTCATCTCAAGCCAAACCGGTTCAAGGATTCAAAGGCTAACATCTCTCAAATGGTTGCGACTGAACCTGCAAGTTCATCCAACCAAGGAGGGGAGCTAGCTATGAATGTATCCATGGAGTATGTTAAGAAGAGTGACTTGGAGGATCTCATCAAGGCCTATGCCTCAAAACTCTCCGGTATCACACTCTACTCTCATAAATCGCTTGATAAACCAGATCATAAGTTGGTAGTGGATTCAGGTGCTTCACACCATATGATTAGCAATGCTAGGTTGTTAAAGAACATTGAACCATGTCTAGGACAAGTAACTATAGCTGATGGTAAGGGTATTCCAATTGAAGGAACCGGAAAATTAAGACTATTTGACAAAGAAACTAATGCATTCTTTGTACCTAAATTTAAGTCTAATCTAGTTTCAGTCAAAAAGGCTACTAAAGACCTCAATTGCAATGTTACATTTGGGCCTAACAATGTTTACTTTCAGGATATTAAGAGTGGTAAGATACTTGGAGGTGGTGTAACTCAAGATGAGCTCTATGTTCTTGAAGACCCTCCAAGCAATTTGGATTCCTTAGCTTTCAAATCCTGTGTTTTTTGCTAATAAAGATGTCTTATGGCATGCTAGATTAGGACATCCTCATGCTCGTGCTTTAAGCTTAATAATTCCTAATGTCGCTTATGATCACTCAGTTTGTGAGGCTTGTATCCTTGGCAAACATTGTCGTGTTGTTTTTCCTAAATCGTCTACAATTTATGAGCATTGCTTTGATTTAGTACATTCCGATGTTTGGACCTCACCTTACATGTCTAGAGATAGGAATAAATACTTTGTGACCTTTATAGATGAGAAATCAAAATATACATGGGTTACATTACTTCCATCTAAAGATAGGGTTTATGAGGCATTTATAAACTTTCATCATTATGTTACTAATCAATTCAATGCCAAGATCAAAGTGTTAAGATCAGATAATGGAGGGGAATACACAAGTCAAAGATTCAAAGCTCATCTAAACAAACATGGAATACTACATCAAACTAGCTGTCCACACACACCACAACAAAATGGAGTTGCTGAAAGGAAGAACCTACACTTAATGGAAGTAGCAAGATCCATGATGTTTCATACCAATGTTCCTAAAAGTTTTTGGGGAGATGCAGTCTTGGTTGCTTGCTACCTCATCAATCGGATTCCAACCAAAGTCTTGCAAGATATATCCCCATTTGAGGTACTCAATAAAACTAAACCTTCCATTGATCATTTACGTGTATTTGGGTGTGTATGCTTTGTGTATGTTCCAGGTGATCTAAGAAACAAGTTGGAGGCAAAGAGCATCAAGTGTATGTTCCTTGGATATTCGACAACACAAAAGGGTTATAAGTGCTATGATCCCAGCAACAACAGGACATATGTGTCTAGAGATGTCAAGTTCATAGAAGAACAAAGCTATTATGATCAGAAAGATTGGGAAGGATTGAAGGATCTCTCAAGGTCACCTTCTGATTTGGCTACGAGTTTGAGGTTTTTCTTGAATCATTTGGGAAATGATCTGCCAAAGGATTCAAGACACGAAGAAACAAGAACCTTAAGTAGTTCACAAGATACCCAAGAGAATGAACAAGGGGTGGTAACTCAAGAACCAACTCCAATCCAAGAAGAAGCTATGGCCCAAAATCAAGAACAAGACGACTTGGAAGTGGGTATAGAGGAACCTATTCACCAAATGGAAGAGGAAACGGTTGTAGAGGAGGCTGCACCACCTGTTCAGCATTTAAGGAGGAGTACTAGACTTAGGAACACTAGGGTATTCTACAACAACCAGGCCGTGGCTCATCCCATACAAGCTGTTTGTTCCCTTGACCTCTTGCCATCTAGTCATCAAGCATTCCTTGGAAAGATTGATTAAAGTCAGATTCCAAGGACTTATGAAGAAGCTGAGAGCAAGAAAGAATGGTTAGATGCAGTAAGAGATGAGAAGGGAGCTATGGAAAGGAATCATACATGGGATATACAAGAACTTCCCAAAGGCAAGAAGGCTGTGAGTTCCAAGTGGGTGTTCACCATCAAGTATAAGAGCAATGGGGACATAGAAAGGTACAAGGCACGTCTAGTTGCAAGAGGTTTCACTCAGACATATGGAGAGGACTATACTGATACATTTGCACCGGTGGCTAAGCTACACACTGTAAGGGTTGTTCTTTCACTAGCAACGAATCTGACTTGGGACTTATGGCAAATGGATGTCAAGAACGCATTCCTACAAGGAGAACTTGAAGAGGAAGTATATATGACTCCACCACCAGGCCTTGAACATCTTTGCAAAGAGGGACAGGTTCTAAGACTTAGGAAGGCAATATATGGGTTGAAGCAGTCACCAAGGGCCTGGTATCACAAATTAAGCTCCACACTTACTGATAATGGGTTTAGGAAATCCCATTCAGATCATACTTTGTTCACTCAAAACTCCAAAGGAATCGTGGCGGTCTTGGTTTATGTGGATGACCTTATCATCACAGGAGATGATAAGGAAGGAATTCAGTCCACAAAGGCCTTCTTAAACAGATCATTTGACATCAAGGATCTTGGAGAGTTGAAGTACTTCTTTGGTATTGAAGTGTGTCGGTCTCAAGAAGGGCTCTTTCTATCCCAAAGAAAGTATGCTCTTGATCTGTTGACAGACACGGGAAAGCTTGGGGCTAAACCGGCCAAAACTCCTCTTGAAGATGGCTACAAGGTCAACGGAAAGGGGAGAAAGCTGATGAGTTATTTAAGGATGTTTCTCAGTATAGGAGACTAGTTGGGAAGCTGATCTACCTCACCCTCACACGACCAGACTTGTGTTTTGCTGTGAATCAAGTAAGTCAACATATGCAAAAGCCTACTGTATATCATTGAAGCATGGTAGAAAGGATCCTTAGATACATCAAAGGATCTCCTGGTCAAGGTATATGGATGGGCAAGAATGGGAACACTGAGATTGTCGGGTATTGTGATGCGGATTGGGCTGGTGATAGGGTGGATAGGAAATCAACCACTGGGTATTGCACCTGCGTTGGTGGGAACTTAGTCACTTGGAAGACTAAGAAGCAGAAGGTGGTATCATGTTCTAGTGCTGAAGCAGAATATAGGGCTATGAGGAAGCTGACAAATGAAGTAACTTGGCTCAAAGCACTTTTGAAAGATTTCGGTATTGCACAACCAGGGCCAATTACCTTCCATTGTGATAATCAGGCAGCCATTCACATAGCTTCAAACTCAGTGTTTCACGAGAGGACCAAGCACATAGAGATCGACTGCCATAAGGTTAGGGAGAAAGTTCAAGATGGAACCATTCTGCCATGTTATATAAGGAGTGAAGACCAACTAGCTGACATCTTCACAAAGGCAGCAAGTCTCAAAGTTTGGAAGAACATCTTTAGCAAACTTGGGCTTGTTGATTTATCACACCCATGATCAAAGGTCTCCTAATCCAAGAGCAACACACTCTTTTTCCCTTATTAAGGTTTTGTCCCAAGTGGTTTTCCTTAATAAGGTTTTAATGAGGTGTTGCCTTGGGTTCCCAAGCTTAAGACTTTAGGGTGATTCCAAAGTCTTTAGCTTGAGGGGGAGTATTGACATAGGAAAATCAAATAAGACCTATCTTGACCTACAAGGCAAGTGTGAGCACGAAAATTCAGTTT
>CM032160.1:15232101-15337930 GCA_018901935.1 Pugionium cornutum
TCAAAACATTGAGCCATGTTTGTTTTGATGATGATTTAGTGTGCGGATAGGGAATATAACAAACTTGATCTGCTTGAGAGGCTGATACATCATAATTATTGAAATATAAATTAGTTATATATTTTTAACAAAATTAATTACATAGTTAATTATTTACGAATACGTAGCAAGAATAAATTGTTTCATATTTGTAGTATTTCCCCGATGATAAGATATCAATGACGCCATTTTCCGACTTCCGAGTACCTTTTGAAAGCGTAGGATTGTGCCATTCACATTTAAAAAGCGTGATCTTCAAATTTAGGAGGCCGACATACTCAAGTTGAATGATATCTGTTAAAATCCCGTAAAAATCAGCTTCATCAGATGCATCTGAGTAATTGTCCCTCTTCACACAAATACCGTAGTTACATGTCTTTCTTTTATGTCCATATTTCTTCGTGTGGAACATATAACCTCTTGTAAAATACATCGGCCAAGTGGATGCTTTATTCATCGGCCCTTGAACTAATTTTTAAGCCCATATAGAAAAGACACGTGAATCTGTGGAAGTGCATGAATTGACCTATGATCATATATATATAAAATTAAAGTTAATATTTCAAAATTAATAAATGAAATATAATATACATGTCAAATAATTAAACATACATAATCTCTAACCCATATGTGGAACTCTTCCTCTCTTTTCGATGAAATGTCATCTTCCGAAAGATATGGATACGTACATCGAATGTGATCTTCAAACATGCTACAAAAGTAAATATTAAAAATTAATATATTGCTTGATACAATGAACTGAAATGTAATAAATGCAATTAATTGTTTTCATATACCTCTCTAGTGGCTGAAAATATTCACAATTTCGTAAAACATATGCATGTGCATATTTATATTCTTTTTTGGAGAGCCATATTTCTTTACATTAATCACTTGGACGACTCATGTGCGTAAATATATCCGGTACTCAGGGATCCGGATATACAAGAACGTCATCTTCATCGAATCTTGTAGACCTGTATATATATATTATATCAATTACACGATATATCAGCACGAAAATTTGCCATTCATATATAATAAAATAATTAATTAATAAACATAAGAATTAATTTATGTTACCTGTTTTTGTGCGTATGTGCGTAGCAAAGTAATGTTCCGAGAAGTAAGATATCTCATCATTCACATATGATTCAACAATCGACCCTACAGCATATCGTTTGTTTTTCGCCTTGCTTTTCAGTTTTTTAAAAAATCTTTCAAATGGATACATCCACCTATATTGCACAGGTCCACCCAGTTCAGCTTCGTATGGTAGATGTACAGGAAGATGCTCCATGACGTCGAAAGATGAAAGCGGAAATATCTTTTCCAAATTGCACAAAATTATGACTATGTTTTCCTTCAGAATTCGGACACGGTTTTGTCGTAATGATCTGGAGCATAAATCACGGAAAAATCTTCCAATCCCTATATATATTACCATCGACAATTAATTACTACAGGCAATTATTATTAATTTACATACTTCCAATAAAAAATATATTTATTACTATATTTACCTGATAATGCTAGATGAACGTTCTGTGGTAAAATTTCTGTAAATATAAAAGGGAGAAGCCTTTCCATAAAAACATGGCAGTCATGGCTTTTCATACCCGAGAACTTTAGTCCATACATATCCACACAATTTGCTAAATCTGCCGCATAGCCATCCAGAAATTTGACATCATTTTTGATACATTCCAATAACCGTTCTTTCGCTTTTTGTGTCAATCGAAGTATAGAGAATGGAGCATTACCCCGACCATCCACGTGCAACTCTTTTCGAGAGCAAAACTTTGCAATATCCAACCTTGACTTAACTATATCTTTTGATTTCTCTTTCACATTCATAACAGTATTAATGATGTTATCGAAGAAATTCTTCTCTATATACATCACATCAAGATTATGTCGAAGGTTAAGATCCGTCCAGTACGGCAACTCCCAAAATATACTTTCTTTGTTCCAATTCCCAAAATATACTTTCTTTGTTCCAATTATGCCAGCTGTCGTAACCTTCTTCTTTACTTTCATGACCGTCTCCTCCGCAGTCAGATGTTCTTAGAGGATTGACAATTTGTATTCGCTCGTATAAAACTTGTTTGTCTGTCAATGATTGTGGAGGATAGTCATTCAAAGCGTGCTTCCCTTTTAAAAAATTTGTTTTATTTTTCCGTAACGGGTGACCATTAGGAAGAAACCTTCTATGACAATCAAACCAACATGTCTTTCTCCCATTTGGTAATTGAAATGCCTTCGTATCATCCATACAAATTGGACAAGCCAGTCTTCCATGCGTTGTCCTTCCTGACAACATTCCATAAGCGGGAAAATCGCTTATCGTCCATAGTAACACGGCTTTTAGATTGAAATTTTGGTTCAACGATACATCGTATGCATCAACTCCCATAGACCATAATTCTTTCAACTCATCAATCAAAGGTCGGAGAAATATATCCAGACTAGCACGCGGATGATTTGGCCCCAAATTCAGAATTTTTAGAAACAAATACTCTTTCTTCATACACATCTCCGGTGGCAAGTTATATGGAGTGAAAATCACCAGCCATAATGAATGATTACGAGACATCCCAAATGGATTGAACCCATCAGTACATAAGCCAAGATAAACGTTTCGAGATTCAGCAGCAAATCTAGGATGTAGATATTGAAAAATTTTCCACTCTGTAGCATTAGATGGATGACTCATTTCTCCGTCTTCTGCTTCATGCTCTGTGTGCCAGCTCATTGCCTCTGCGGTTTTCTCGCTTTGATACATTCTTTTAAGTCTATCACCTATAGGTAAATACCACATACGACTGAAAGGTATTCTCGTCCTGCCCTCGCTTGGCTTATACCGGGGGGAATCGCAAAATTTGCATTTTTCCCATTTCTCATCTTCTTCCCAGAAGATCATACAATTTTGAACACACACGTCAATTGTATAAAACGGGAGGCCTTAATTTTGCATCAATTTTTTGGTTTCATAGTATGAACCCGTTGCCTGATTCTTCTCGGGCAAATATTCTATAAACAGCTCCGTCCAAGAATCCATACATTTTTCTGGTAAATTAAAATCAAACTTGATGTTCATGAACCGAGCAGCTAAAGATAACTGTCAGTGCCCTTCATGACAACCATCATACAATGGATTTTTCGCAGCTTCTAACATGTTGTAAAAATTTTGTGCTTCTTTATTAGGCCGTTCTTCTTCATTATAATTATATTCTTCTTCGTTCTGATTATAGTACTGATGATCATCAGTCGTTGTCTCACGAAATGCATCCGTCACCATTTCAACATATCTATTGCCGGATGTACCAACTGTTTCATCACTTGTAAAACCACGCGTACCTCCCTGATTTCTTTGGACATCACCCCGACTAGTACTCGTCCCTAACTGAACATTCAGCTCTTCTCCATGTTTATACCAAATATAATAATTTGGCATAAATCCTCGACTATATAGATGACTCCATATTTTCCGTCCCGGAGTAAATTTATCATTTTTGCAACTAATACAAGGACAGAAAAACTTACCTCTGCTACTTTGAACTATTGGTTGACTACTTGCAAAATTCATGAACTGCTCCATGCCTTGTGCAAATTCCGCCGATATATTTCTTGTTTTATTATCAATCCTTCTGTACATCCAGTCTCTTGAATTATTATAATTTCCCCACATGTCTTAAGATTTTTTTTCCTTCAATTCTACAAATGAAAGAATGGGATAGTGCATATATATATACAACATTTTGCCATTACTTTGCCACTACTTTGCCACTGCTTTGCCACTACTTTGCGACTACAACAGTGTAGTCGCTTAAATGTCGTTATACCTAACACACACATATTTTTTATTGCGGCACTTTGCCATCACTTTGTGACTGAAGAGCCACTACAGCATGTAGTAGCAAATTGGTCGCATTTTTAGCGACCAATATGCGACTACCAAGTGATTTTCCACATGTAGTCCCTAATCAGTCGCTATTTTGCAACTGATTAGTGACTACATAGATCAGTCGCAACGGAGTCGCTTTTCAGTCTCTAATTGGTTGCGTATTGCGACCAATATGCGACTACATGTATTGGTCACACTTTTGCGACCACGTATGTAGTCGCAAATTGCAGTCGCATTTTGGCATTTTTTTGTAGTGACCAGTCCTTCAGAACAAGAGATATAATATGTTTCAAGTGTCAGGGAAGAGGACACATGGCCCGAGAATGCCTAACCAACGGGCCATGATGATCACACCTGCCAGAGACTATGAGTCTCAAGATGAGCGAGAAGATATCAATCTGACAAAAAAATAGGTAGCTTATCCATGTGTGGGAGAAATCTTGGTGATCCGGCAAGCCCTAAGTGCCTTGGTGGACTTGTAGACTGTGCAAAGGAAAAACATTTTTCACACTCGGTGCACCATCAAAAACAAGATTTGTAGCCTAATCATAGATGGTGGCTCTTGTACTAATGTCACCATCAGGTTCGCGCTAGACAAGCTTAGCCTCAAGATGGTCAAACACCCAAAGTCGTAGCAGTTCAGGTGGCTCAACGATGAGACAGAGCTTAGGATTGCCAAACAAGTCACCATACCATTTAGTATCGGCAAGTACCATGACCAGATGATGTGTGACGTTCTGCCAATGCAAGCTTTCTTACTGTTAGGAAGGCCTTGGATATTCGACAAGGAGACCCTCCACAATGGTCGTACTAACCATTAATCCTCCCTCCATGAAAAATGGAAGTTTCAACTTGCCCCACTTACCCCGACCAAAGTTCATGATATGCAAACTAATTTTGCTAAGGACGCCAAGGTAAGTAAGAACAAATTTTACATCAATCCATGTTCTATCAATAAATATTTTTGTCAGGATACTCTCGTGCTACTCATGATCTTTAAGGAAGAATTTCCTTTAGGTTCTCTCGAAAAGAACCTTGCTCGTGATCTCCTTCCCTTATTAGATAAGTTCCAAGACGTGTTTCCGGAGGAGATACCAGATGGACTACCCCTGTCCGAGGCATTGAACACCAGATTGACCTGGTGCCCAGCGTGGCCCTTCCCAATTGGCCCACTTATCAGATAAACCCCACCGAAACTGAGGAATTTGAATGCCAAATTCAAGTTTTGGTGGTCAAAGGCTACATTCGAGAAAGCCTCAGCCCCTGCACCGTTCCCATCTTCCTAGTACCCAAGAAAGATGGTACATGGCACGTGTGTTGATTGAAGAGCAATCAACAACATAACAATCAAGTACCATCATCCCATACCACAGCTAGATGACATGCTCGATGAGCTTCATGCAGACACGATATTTTCAAAGATAGATCTACGGAGTGACTACAACCAGGTAAGGATGAAAGAAGGTGACAAATGGAAGACCGTCTTCATGACCAAGCAAGGGCAAAACGAGTGGCTGGTCATGCTGTTTGGCCTCACCAACTTCCCTAGCACGTTCATGAGTTTAATGAACCATGTCTTAAGGGCCTTCATCAAAAAGTTTGTTGTCATCTATTCGATGATATCTTGACTTATAACAATTGTATTACTGACCACCTAACACACCTTGAGCAAGTACTAGAGACTCTTCGAGGAGAAAGTTTTTACGCCAACCTCAAAAAATGCACCTGTTATGCGAATCAATTGGTTTTCCTAGGCTTTGTTGTGAGTTCACAGAGATTACAGGTGGACTAGGAGAAGATCAACGCCATTCAATAATGGCCAACGTCCACAACCTTTGGCCATGATGAGGACATCAGGTCGTATGTCCAGCCAGGAGACCAGACTGGCCGACCAGGAAGCTTGCCCGAGACAGCCGGGCCATTTGGCACGCTTGCCGAGCCAAGCAGTACTGCCTGACCCTCGACCAATAGGACCAGACCGATCAGCATTGCCGGTAGAGAGGCCCAAGCTTCCGGCACACTTGGTGGCGACGTGGATGACACCGCCGGTCCCCTTATTGACGGCGCCGACTCCGGGATCAACTTGGCCGTTCCTGATGGCATTCCGGCCAGTACCTCGCACAGTCCAGCTGGTACAGCCGATCCAGCCGAGTGCACGAGCATTTCAACTTCTACACAAGGAAACTCGGACCAGATAAGCTACCAGCTTCAGGACATGCATCTATAGGAAGTATCCACACCAGTAGTGCCACCAGGAGCAATGACAAGGAGTAGATCAAGAGCACTCTTCCACAAGTTCCGCTTATGGGTCGACAAGCTCCTAGAGGAAGATCGACTAAGGACAATGGGCCAGAAGTACAAATAAGAGTCCAAAGGCTTCTCAACAATGCAAGGAACTTCAGAGACTTGGGCTTTGAACAGGAGGAGCCCCAGCCAGATGGAGATGAGGATGTACCACCTCATAACTATCACCATAGGTCGAGAGGACCTCCACGGCAACCAGAGGCAGAAGATGATGGCTTTGAGCCATATGGTCTTCACTAGAGACTAAGGATGCCTCCTAGACATCATGAGGATGGAGATGAACATGTCTACAACCTGGTAACTCATCCTGATGTTAAGCTAACTCTTCCAAGTTTTGCAGGAAAAGTAGACCCCGAGGCTTACCTAGATTGGGAGAGAAGAATGGATCATATCTTTGACCATTACAACCAACCAGGGCCTAGGAGAGTCTCAATGGCAGTAGCACAACTCACAGACAATGCCCTCATCTGGTGGGATCGTGAGGTATCTGACAGAAGGAGGAAAAGAATGAGGCCCATAGACTCATGGGTTGACATGAAAGATGCCATGCGACAAATGTTTGTTCCACCTTACTTTCATAGGGACTTGCAACACCTTTTTCGTCTCTTAAGCAGGGTAACAGATCAGTAGAGGAGTACTATGAAGAGTTCGAAAAGCTAAGGAACAGGTTGGAGCTCAATGATGATGAAGAAGCATTGATGGCACAATTCTTGGATGGACTACAAGAAAGAATCAGCCGCAAGGTGGAAAGGCAAATTTACAATGACTTCAAAGACTTGTTCCACCTATCTGTCCAGGCAGAGTAGCACATCAAACGTAAGAGCCAAGACATCCGCAGCAAGCCTAAGATACCTTGGGCACCAAGCAACATTCCCAAGCCCGTATACAAAGGCAAGAGCATAGAGATCGAGTCAAGGTTCAAGAGCAAGCCTCCTGAACCCATCCGTGACCAGAGAGAGCCTAGTAAGTCTTCTAACCCTCAAAGATCACGTGACATCACTTGTTTCAAGGGTAGGGGTCGTGGACACTTCTCAAGGGAGTGCCCAAACAACTGGCTCATGCTGATTACGGAGGCTGGAGAATATGAGTCCCAAGATGATACAAGCCTCGATTCAAGGCTTATATGCGCGTGGGCTGTTTGGAGAAGGTTAGCTGAGAAACTCGACCTTAGACTTCTTGAATAGGGGTTTTTGGGTTGGTATTCGATGGAAAGGTGAAGTGAACCACACGAGGGGTGACGAACCTCGTGATAAATCACAAACTTAGAGCTAGGAGGGCTGGTCTCAACTAGATTCTAAGCGCACAAGATTCTTGAGAGAAAACTTGTTGGAAGAAAAGTTCTACTTTATTAATATCAGAAAGGTTGTCGAACTACAATGCTGGAAGGAGCCTTATTAATATGCTCGACAGCTTGACCTTCTAGGGTCGACTCAAATAAAGAAAAAGAAAGTTTACAAAAGTGCACAAATGGAAAAGATACAAAAGTGTATAACCGAAAAAGGACCTATTCCTAAAATGTTTTTGACTCAAAAATGTAAAGAATCTAGATCCTACCTTGCAAAACAGAAAGAGACATATATTCGAATTGAAACTTACCTTACTTACCTCATGGCCAAGAAATGGAAGGTGGCCGTCCTTGTGGCATGCACGCACGCCTTGCTCCTAGTCTTCGACTTGGAGTAGAGTTAAGAATCTTTGGGCCCTGACCTCTCTTGCCACTAAAGCCCACGTCTCTGAAGTTCCTTGCATTGTTGAGAACCTTTGGACTCTTCTTTGTACTTCTGGCCCATTTTCCTTAGTTGGTCTTCCTCTAGGAGCTTGTCCACCCATAAGCTGAACTTGTGGAAGAGTGCTCTTGATCTACTCCTTTTCATTGCTCCATGTGGCACTTCTGGTGTGGATACTTCCTCTAGATGCATGTCTTGAAGCTGGTAGCTTATCTGGTCCGAGTTTCCTAGTGTAGAAGTTGAAATGCTCGTGCACTCGGCTGGATCGGCTGTACCGGCTGGACTATGCGAGGTACTGGCCGGAATGCATTCAGGACCAGCCAAGTTGATCCCGGAGTTGGTGGCATCACCAAGGGGACCAGCGGTGTCATCCACGTCGCCACCAAGTGTGCCAGAAGTTGGGTTCCTCCGCCGGTAATGCTGATAGGCCTGGTCCTATTGGTCGAGGGTCCGGCGGTGCCGCTTGGGCCGGCAGACGTGCCAGATGGCCCGGATGTCTCGGGCAAGCTTCCTGGTCGGCTAGTCTGGTCTCCTGGCTGGATGTAAGACCTGATGTCCTCATCATCCCCTCCCTCTTCAGTACGTTTTGTCCTCAAAACTGGTTCATCTGCATGGAAAGGGGTTAAGTCAGTTATGTTGAACGTATTGGACACATTAAACTCACCTGGGAGCTCGATCCGGTAGGCGTTGTTGTTGATCCTCTCAAGCACTCTGAATGGTCCATCTCCTCTTGGTGCTAGCTTGGAATTTCTTAGGTTTGGGAAACTCTCCTGCCGTAGGTGTAGCCACACCCAATCGCCTGGTTGAAAGATCACCTCCTTTCTTCCCTTGTTGGCATGAGTCACGTACTGTCCGGTCCTCTTCTCCAAGTTCTCTGCTACCTTCTGGTGTAACTTCCTTATGAACTCTGCCTTGGATGCTCCGTTGAGGTTGGTCATCTCTGCTGGTGGCAGTGGCGTTTGCTCCAATGGGATGAGAGGGTTGAAGCCGTATACTACTTCAAATGGTGTCTTCTTGGTTGCTGAGTGCACGGCTTGGTTGTAAGCGAACTCTATGAATGGCAGGCACTCCACCCAAATCTTTAGGTTCTTCCCTAGTGTAGTCCTGAGAAGAGTTGATAGTGTCCTGTTGACAACTTCAGTTTGACCATCGGTTTGAGGATGGCAGGTGGTAGAGAAGAGTAACTTCGTGCCTAGCTTCCTCCAGAGGGTCCTCCAGAAATGGCTGAGGAACTTGGTGTCCCTGTCTGAAACGATGGTCCTTGGCACTCCATGAAGCCATACTATCTCCCTGAAGAACAGCTCAGCTGTTTGCGAGGCATCATTGACATTGGCACACGGAATGAAGTGTGCCATCTTGGAGAATCTGTCCACCACTACAAAGATTGCATCCTTGCTTGATCTTGGGCAGTCCTAGAATGAAGTCCACTGAGATGTCCACCCATGGATGTGTAGGTATGGGCAGTGGGAGATACAACCCTTGAGGTTGCACTCGGGACTTTGCCTTCTTGCAAGTGATGCATCTTGCACAATGAGCTTCTACTGTCCTCTTGATGTGTGGCCAGTAGAAGTGCTCCTTGACCACTGCTAGAGTCTTGTCGACACCAAAGTGGCCCATGAGTCCTCCTTCATGAGCTTCTCGGATGATAAGCTCCCTCAATGATCCTTGTGGTATGCACAACCTTCTCTCCCGGAACAAGAATCCCTCATGGATGTAAAACTTGCCATGACTCCCTGTGCCACACTCCTTGTAGCGCTCAGAAAAGTCAGGATCATCCTTGTATAGGTCCTTGATGTGCTCGAATCCTACGACCTTTGCCTCCAGGGTTGATATCAAGGCAAACCTCCTTGATAGTGCATCGGCTACCACATTGTCTTTGCCCTTCTTTTACTTGATGACGTATGGGAAGGTCTCTATGAACTCCATCCACCTGGCATGTCTCCTCTTGAGATTGGTTTGCCCTCTGAGGTGTTTGAGAGTCTCTTGATCAGTGTGGATCACAAACTCCTGGACAGCAAGTAATGCTGCCAAGTCTCCAATGCTCGGACAAGGGCATAAAGCTCCTTGTCATAAGTGGGGTAGTTCAGTGAGGCAGCACCTAGCTTCTAACTGAAGTATGCCACTGGTCTCCCTCCTTGGGTTAGTACTGCTCCTATGCCTATTCCAGAGGCATCACACTCCACTTCAAATGTCTTGCTGAAGTCGGGCAGGACTAGCACTGGTGCATGTGTAAGGCTGTCCTTGAAGGCCTGGAATGCCTTCTCCTGAGCTTCTCCCCAGCTGAATCCCACGTTCTTCTTCACTACTGCTGTCAATGGTGAGGCAATACTGCTGAAGTTGGGCACGAATCTCCTATAGAAGCTGGCCAGTCGTGGAAGCTCCTTACTTGGCTGATGTTGCTTGGTGTTGGCCATTCTTGTATGGCTCGAATCTTCTCCTCATCAACCTGTAGGCCCTGTGAACTTACAACAAAACCTAAAAAGACAAGCTTATCAGTACAAAAGGTGCACTTCTTGAGATTGGCATAAAGCTCTTCTTGTCAAAGGGTTTTAAGTACCATCTCAAGATGTGTGAGGTGTTCCCGTAGGCACTTACTATAAACCAGTATATCATCAAAGTAAACCACTACAAACTTACTGATGTACGACCAATAGGACCAGACCGATCAGCATTGCCGGCGGAGAGGCCCAAGCTTCCGGCACACTTGGTGGTGACGTGGATGACACCGCCGGTCCCCTTGGTGATGCCGCCGACTCCGGGATCAACTTGGCCGGTCCTGAAGGCATTCCGGCCAGTACCTCGCACAGTCCAGCTGGTACAGCCGATCCAGCCGAGTGCACGAGCATTTCAACTTCTACACAAGGAAACTCGGACCAGATAAGCTACCAGCTTCAGGAAATGCATCTGGAGGAAGTATCCACACCAGTAGTGCCCCCAGGAGCAATGACAAGGAGTAGATCAAGAGCACTCTTCCACAAGTTCAGCTTATGGGTCGACAAGCTCCTAGAGGAAGATCGACTAAGGACAATGGGCCAGAAGGACAAAGAAGAGTCCAAAGGCTTCTCAACAATGCAAGGAACTTCAGAGACTTGGGCTTTAGTGGCAAGAGAGGTCAGGGCCCAAAGGTTCCTAACCCTACTCCAAGTCAAAGACTAGGAGCAAGGCGCGTGCATGCCACAAGGACGGCCACCTTCCATTTCTTGGCCGTGAGGTAAGTAAGGTAAGTTTCAATTTGAATATATGCCTCTTTCTGTTTTGCAGGGTAGGATCTAGATTGTTTACATTTTTGAGTCAAGAACATTTTAGGAATAGGTCCTTTTTCGGTTATGCACTTTTGTATCTTTTCCATTTGTGCACTTTTGTAAACTTTCCTTTTCTTTATTTGAGTCGACCCTAGAAGGTCAAGCTGTCGAGCATATTAATAAGGCTCCTTTCAGCATTGTAGTTCGACACCCTTTTTGATATTAATAAAGTGCGAATTTTCTCTTTACAAGTTTTTCTCTCAAGGAAGCTTGTGCGCTTAGAACCTAGTTGAGACCAGCCCTCCTAGCTCTAAGTTTGTGATTTATCACGAGGTTCATCACCCCTCGCGTGGTTCATTTCACCCTTCCATCGAATACCAACCCAAAATTACTTATCCAAGAAGTCTAAGGTCGAGTTTCTCACCTAACCTTCTCCAAACAGCCCACGCGCATATAAGCCTTGAATCGAGGCTTGTATCAGGCCATGTATGGAGTTTTCACGTCCTGGCCAGTTTCTACTGACGATTCATGAAAGACTTCAGTACGCTAGCCGCACTAGTCACGGCTGTGATAAAAAAAGACATCGCCTTTGCATGGGTTCCTACCCAAGAAAATGCCTTTCAGGAGCTAATGGACCAGCTCACTAATGCTCCAGTATTTGTATTGCCTACTTTTGACAAAGTATTTGAAGTAGAATGTGATGCATCAGGTTTAGGAATTGGAGCCGTGCTCACCCAAGGAGGAAAACATGTGGACTATTTCAGTGAAAAAAACTAAACGGAGCTACCCTCAACTACCCAACCTAGGAAAAGTAGCTCTACGCCCTTGTATGGACACTACAAACGTGGCAGCTTTACTTGCTGGCCAAGGATTTTGTCATCCATACCGACCACGATACATTGAAGCATCTCAGTGGCCAGACAACACTAAAGTGGAGGCATGCGAGATGGTTGCGCATATTGAAACATTCCCCTACATCATTAAGTTCAAAAAGGGGAAGGACAATATTGTGGCTGATGCCTTGTCCCAGCATCAGACATATATCACCACCATGGAAGCTAAGATAATGGGATTTGAACACCATAAGGAGAAATACGCGGATGACCGTACTCTGACAACACATATTTAGAGTGCACCGAAGCCGCCTCACATATTTAGAGTGCACCAAATTGGCCTCCAGCCAATACTACCAACACAAAGGGTACTTGTTCCAAGACCGCCAGTTGTACATCCCGAAGGGGTCAATGTGAGATCTGCTCATTTAGGAAGCCGATGGTGGAGGTCTAATGGGTCATTTCGGAGTTGACAATACCTTGAGCATTCTCACCAAACACTTCCTTTGTCGGACCTCAAAGTGACATAGAACCTTTATGCTCAAGATCCATCACCGGCCTTAAGGCAAAACAGCTCACATCCTTATTGTCTATACATGCGCTTGCCTATTCCTAAGATGTTGTGGGTACATATATTCATGGACTTTGTTTTAGGCTTACCCAAGATGCAACATAAGGACTCCATACTTGTTGTGGTGGACCGGTTCTCTAGATGGCCCATTTCTTACCATGTGGCAAGACCAACCACACCACTCAAATGACTGACCTGTTTTTCAAAGATTTAGTCTGCCTTCACGGCCTGTCCAATTCCATTGTGTCCGATAGAGACACCAAGTTCCACATACACTTTGGAGGACCTTATGGAGGAATCTAGGCACCAAACTGCTTTCTCCACCACTTGCCAGCCCCAAACAGATGGCCAAACTGAGGTTTGTCAATCACACATTATCCACCTTCTTAAGGGCCATGATCGGTAACAACTTGACAACTTGGTTAGATTATTTGCCTTTTGTGGAATTTACTTATAATCATATCCAACACTATTCCACCAATCTTTCTCCTTTTGAGATTGTGTACGGATTTAAGCCACTTACGCCACTATATATGTCACCACTACTGCCCTCAAAGTACTCAGACCAAGATGCCATCACCAAGGCCGAGGCCATCACCAAGGCCGAGGCCATCACCAAGGCTGACGCCATCACCAAAGCCTAGGCCATCACCAAGGCCGAGGCCATCACCAAGGCCGAGGCCATCACCAAGGCCGAGGCCATCACCAAGGCCAAGGCCATCACCAAGGATGAGGCTATCACTCCGAGGCCAAGGTCAAAGAGAACATTGAGAAGAGGACACACAATACAAACAACAATGGGAAATAGAGAGGAAGAAGTAATCTTCTACCCGGATTCATATGAGAACAGCAGAAGTCCAAGCTAGTACCACGGGGAGATTTCAGTTTTGGAACATCAAGAATACCGCTTGGAACTACCTGGTGAGTTTAACATCTCTCCCACCTTTAATGTTGCTGTAGTCCCTTTCCATGTAGTTGAAGAATTTTTGAGGACAGAGCCTTCTCAATCGGGAGGGGATGTGATACAAGTCTCGATTCAAGGCTTATATGCGCGTGGGCTGTTTGGAGAAGGTTAGGTGAGAAACTCGACATTAGACTTCTTGGATAGGGGGTTTTGGGTTGGTATTCGACGGAGGGGTGAAGTGAACCACACGAGGGGTGATGAACCTCGTGATAAATCACAAACTTAGAGCTAGGAGGGCTGGTCTCAACTAGGTTCTAAGCGCACAAGCTTCTTTGAGAGAAAAACTTGTAAAGAAAAAATTCGCACTTTATTAATATCAAAAAGTTTGTCGAACTACAATGCTGGAAGGAGCCTTATTAATATGCTCGACAGCTTGACCTTCTAGGGTCGACTCAAATAAAGAAAAGGAAAGTTTACAAAAGTGCACAAATGGAAAAGATACAAAAGTGCATAACCGAAAAAGGACCTATTCCTAAAATGTTCTTGACTCAAAAATGTAAACAATCTAGATCCTACCCTGTAAAACAGAAAGAGGCATATATTCGAATTGAAACTTACCTTACTTACCTCACGGCCAAGAAATGGAAGGTGGCCGTCCTTGTGGCATGCACGCGCCTTGCTCCTAGTCTTCGACTTGGAGTAAGGTTAGGAATCTTTGGGCCCTGACCTCTCTTGCCACTAAAGCCCAAGTCTCTGAAGTCCCTTGCATTGTTGAGAAGCCTTTGGACTCTTCTTTGCACTTCTGGCCCATTGACCTTAGTCGATCTTCCTCTAGGAGCTTGTCGACCCATAAGCTGAACTTGTGGAAGAGTGCTCTTGATCTGCTCCTTGTCATTGCTCCTGGTGGCACTAATGGTGTGGAGAATTCCTCTAGATTCATGTCCTGAAGCTGGTAGATTATCTGGTTCGAGTTTCCTTGTGTAGAAGTTGAAATGCTCGTGCACTCGGCTGGATCGGCTGTACCGGCTGGATTGTGCGATGTACTGGCCGGAATGCCTTCAGGACCGGCCAAGTTGATCCCGGAGTCGGCGGCATCACCAAGGGGACCAGCGGTGTCATCCACGTCGCCACCAAGTGTGCCGGAAGCTTGGGCCTCTCTACCGGCAATGCTGATCGGTCTGGTCCTATTGGTCGAGGGTCAGGCAGTACTGCTTGGCTCGGCAAGCGTGCCAAATGGCCCGGCTGTCTCGGGCAAGCTTCCTGGTCGGCCAGTCTGGTCTCCTGGCTGGACATACGATCTGATTTCTTCATCATCCCCACCCTCTTCAGTAGGTTTTGACCTCAAAACTGGTTCATCTGCATGGAAAGGGGCTAAGTCAGTTACGCTGAACGTGTTGGACACATTAAACTCACCTGGGAGCTCGATTCAGTAGGCGTTGTTGTTGATCCTCTCCAGCACTCTGAATGGTCCATCTCCTCTTGGTGCTAGCTTGGAACTCCTTAGGTTGGGGAACCTCTCATGTCGTAGGTGTAGCCACATCCAATCGCCTGGTTGAAAGATCACCTCCTTTCTTCCCTTGTTGGCATGAGTCACATACTGCCCGGTCCTCTTCTCCAAGTTTTCTGCTACCTTCTGGTGTAACTTCCTTATGAACTCTGCCTTGGATGCTCCGTTGAGGTTGGTCATCTCTGCTGGTGGCAGTGGCGTTTGTTCCAATGGGGTGAGAGGGTTGAAGCCGTATACTACTTCAAATGGTGTCTTCTTGGTTGCTGAGTGCATGGCTCGGTTGTAAGCGAACTCTATGAATGGCAGGCACTCCACCCAAGTCTTGAGGTTCTTCCCTAGTGTAGTCCTGAGAAGAGTTGATAGTGTCCTGTTGACAACTTCAGTTTGGCCATCGGTTTGAGGATGGCAGGTGGTAGAGAAGAGTGCTTCGTGCCTAGCTTCCTCCAAAGGGTCCTCCAGAAATGGCTGAGGAACTTGGTGTCCCTGTCTGATACGATGGTCCTTGGCACTCCATGAAACCGTACTATCTCCCTGAAGAACAGCTCAGCTGTTTGCGTGGCATCATTGACATTGGCACACGGGATGAAGTGTGCCATCTTGGAGAATCTGTCCACCACTACAAAGATTGCATCCTTGTGGTTGATCTTGGGCAGGCCTAGAACGAAGTCCATTGAGATGTCCACCCATGGATGTGTAGGTATGGGCAGTGGGAGATACAACCCGTGAGGTTGCACTCGGGACTTTGCCTTCTTGCAAGAGATGCACCTTGCACAACGAGCTTCTACTGTCCTCTTGATGTGTGGCCAGTAGAAGTGCTCCTTGACCACTGCTAGAGTCTTGTCGACACCAAAGTGTCCCATGAGTCCTCCTCCATGAGCTTCTCGGATGATAAGCTCCCTTAATGATCCTTGTGGTATGCACAGTCTTCTATCTCGGAACAAGAATCCCTCATGGATGTAAAACTTGCCATGACTCCCTGTGCCACACTCCTTGTAGCTCTCAGCAAAGTCAGGATCATCCTTGTATAGGTCCTTGATGTGCTCGAATCCTAGGAACTTTGCCTCCATGGTGGATATCAAGGCAAACCTCCTTGATAGTGCATCGACTACCACATTGTCTTTGCCCTTCTTGTACTTGATGACGTACGGGAAGGTCTCTATGAACTACATCCACCTGGCATATCTCCTCTTGAGATTGGTTTGCCCTCTGAGGTGTTTGAGAGTCTCGTGATCAGTGTGGATCACAAACTCCTTGGACAGCAAGTAATGCTGCAAAGTCTCCAATGCTCGGACAAGGGCATAAAGCTCCTTGTCATAAGTGGGGTAGTTCAGTGAGGCACCACCTAGCTTCTCACTGAAGTATGCCACGGGTCTCCCTCCTTGGGTTAACACTGCTCCTATGCCTATTCCAGAGGCATCATACTCCACTTCAAACGTCTTGTTGAAGTCAGACAGGACTAGCACTGGTGCCTGTGTAAGGCTGTCCTTCAAGGCCTGGAATGCCTTCTCCTGAGCTTCTCCCCAGCTGAATCCCTAGTTCTTCTTCACTACTGCCGTCAATGGTGAGGCAATACTGCTGAAGTTGGGCACGAATCTCCTATAGAAGCTGGCCAGTCCGTGGAAGCTCCTCACTTGGCTGATGTTGCTTGGTGTTGGCCACTCTTGTATGGCTCGGATCTTCTCTTCATCAACCTGTAGGCCCTGTGAACTTACAACAAAACCTAAAAAGACAAGTTTATCAGTACAAAAGATGCACTTCTTGAGATTGGCATAAAGCTCTTCTTATGGAAGGGTTTTAAGTACCATCTCAAGATGTGTGAGGTGTTCCCGTAGGCACTTACTATAAACTAGTATGTCATCAAAGTAAACCACTACAAACTTACTGATGTACGCCCTAAGAACTTGGTTTATAAGGCGCATGAAGGTGCTTGGGGCATTAGTCAAGCCGAATGGCATGACTGTCCACTCGTAGAGCCCTTGCTTTGTCTTGAAAGCAGTCTTCCATTCATCACCTTCCTTCATCCTGACCTGGTGGTATCCACTCTTGAGGTCTATCTTGGAGAAGACCATGGCTCCACTCAGCTCATCTAGCATGTCATCCAGCCGTGGTATCGGATGCCAGTACTTGACTGTGATGTTGTTGATTGCTCGGCAATCCACGCACATTCGCCAAGTCCCATCCTTCTTGGGCACTAGTAGCACTGGTACGACACATGGACTGAGGCTCTCTCGAACATAGCCTTTCTCCAGGAGCTCCTTGACTTGCTTCTCAAGCTCCTTGGACTCCTCTGGACTCATCCGGTAGGCTGGCCGGTTGGGCAGGGCTGCTCCGGGCACTAGATTGATCTGGTGTTCTATGCCACGTAAAGGAGGCAAGCCTGCTGGTATCTCCTCTGGGAACACATCCTGGAACTTGTTGAGGAGAGTTGCCACTTCAGGGGGTAGCTCTACCTGTTCTTTTTCTACATTCAACACTTCTTTGAAAACCATTAGTAGCATTAGATCCTTCGAGGCTAAAGCTCTCCGGACATGGCTCGGTTGAATAAGAAAATTAGATTTAATGAGCGTTTTTTTCCTTACTCATTTGCTGTTGAAGCTCATGTACCTGGGCAGGTGTAAGAGGAGCTAGGCTGACCTTCCTCTTGTCATGCACGAAAGTGTAGAGATTGGTTCGGCCATCATGCCTGGTCTCCTTGTCAAACTGCCATGGTTTTCCTAGTAGAAGATGGCCAGCTTGCATGGGCACCACGTCGCACAAGACTTGGTCTTGGTACTTGCCCACACTGAATGGCACAGTGACTTGCTCATAGATCTTGAGCTCCACTTTGTCATCGAACCATCTCAGTCTATATGGTCGAGGATGCCTTGTCTTCTCTAGACCTAGCTTATCAACCATATATGCACTAGCAACGTTAGTGCAAGAACCACCATCTATGATGAGGTTACATACCTTGCCCTTGATGGTACAATGGCTGTGGAAGATGTTCTCCCTTTGGATGGTCTCTGAAGGATCCACCATTGCACTGAGGATGCGTCTAGTGACCAGCACTTCCCCCACATCAGGGTACTCAGTGTCACCATATTCTTCTTCTGGTTCATAGTCCTCTTCATCTTGGGACTCATATTCTTCAGCCTCCATAATCAGCATGACCCGGTTGTTTGGGCACTCCCTTGAGATGTGTCCACGACCCCTACACTTGAAACAAGTGATGTCACGTGATCTTTGAGGGTTAGAAGACTTACTAGGCTCTCTCTGGTCACGGGTTGGTTCAGGAGTGATGAGGACATCAGGTCGTACATCAAGCCAGAAGACCAGACTGGCCGACCAGGAAGCTTGCCCTAGACAGCCGGACCATCTGGCACGCCTGCCGGTCCAAGCAGTACAAGGACCAGAGCAACCAGCATTGCCGGCGGAGAGGCCCAAGCTTCCGGCATACTTGGTGGTGATGTGGATGACACCGCCGGTCCCTCTGGTGATGCCGCCAACTCCGGGATCAACTTGGCCGGTCCTGAAGGCATCCCGGCCAGTACCGCACACAATCCAGCCGGTACAGCCGATCCAGCCGAGTACACGCGCATTTCCACTTCTACACAAGAAGACTCGGACCAAATGAGCTACCAGCTCCAGGACATGCACCTAGAGGAAGTCTCTACACCAGTGGTACCTCAAGGAGCAATGACAAGAAGCAGATCAAGGGCACTCTTCCACAAATTCAGCCTATGGGTTGACAAGCTCCTAGAGGAAGATCGACTAAGGACAATGGGCCAAAAGTGCAAGGAAGTGTCCAATGGCTTCTCAAAAACAGAAGGGACATCAGAGACTTGGGCTTTAGTGGCAAGAGAGGTCAGGGCCCAAAGATTTTTAACCCTATTCCAAGTCGAAGACTAGGAGCAAGGCGCGTGCATGCCACAAGGACAGCCACCTTCCATTTCTTGGCCATGAGGTAAGTTAAGGTAAGTTTCAATTCGAATGTATGCCTCTTTCTGTTTTGCAGGGTAGGATCTAGAATATTTACATTTATTGAGTCAAAGACATTTTAGGAATAAGTCCTTTTTCAATTATACACTTTTGTATCTTTTCCTTTTGTGCACTTTTGTAAGTTTTCCTTTTTTCTTATTTGAGTCGACCCTAGAAGGTCAAGCTGTCGAGCATATTAATAAGGCTCCTTCCAGCATTGTAGTTCGACAACCTTTTTGATATTAATAAAGATAGAACTTTTTCCCCAACAAGTTTTCTCTCAAGAATCTTGTGCGCTTAGAATCTAGTTGAGACCAGCCCTCCTAGCTCTAAGTTTGTGATTTATCACGAGGTTCATCACCCCCCGTGTGGTTCACTTCACCTTTCCATCGAATACCAACCCAAAAACCCCTATCCAAGAAGTCTAAGGTCGAGTTTCTCACCTAAACTTCTCCAAACAGCCCACGCGCATACATCCTTGAATCAAGGCTTGTATCAAGGAGGCTTGCTCTTGAACCTTGACTCGATCTCTATGATCTTGCCTTTGTATACGGGCTTGGGAATGCTGCTTGGTGCCCAAGGCGTCTTAGGCTTGCTGCGGATGTCTTGGCTCTTACGTTTGATGTGCTGTTCAGCCAGGATAGATAGTGGAACAAGTCTTTGAAGTCATTGTAGATTTTTCTTTCCACCTTGCGGCTGATTCTTTCTTGGAGTCCATCCAAGAATTGTACCATCAATGCTTCTTCATCATCATTGAGCTCCAGCCTGTTCCTTAGCTTCTCAAACTCTTCATAGTACTCCTCTACTGATCTGGTACCCTGCTTAAGAGTACGAAAACGACGTTGCAAGTCTCTATGAAAGTAAGGTGGAACAAACCTTTGTTGCATGACATCTTTCATGTCGACCCATGAGTCTATGGGCCTCATTCTTTTCCTCCTTCGGTCAAATACCTCACGATCCCACCAGATGAGGGCATTGCCCATGAGTTGTGCTACTGCCATTGAGACTCTCCTAGGCCCTAGTTGGTTGTAATGATCAAAGATATGATCCATTATTCTCTCCCAATCTAGGTAAACCTCGGGGTCTACTTTTCCTGCAAAATTTGGAGGAGTTAGCTTAACATCAGGATGAGTTGCCCGGTGGTAGGCGTGTTCATCTCCATCCTTATGATGTCTAGGAGGCATCCTTGGTCTTTGGTGAAGACCATATGGCTCGAAGCCATCATCTTCTGCCTCAGGTTGCCGTGGAGGTCCTCTCGGCCTATGGTGATAGTTATGAGGTTGTGTGTCCTCATCTCCATCTGGTTGGGGCTCCTCCTATTCATGTCGTGTCCTAAGGTGCTCAGGACCCTCAAGACGGTCTTGCTCAGCTCTCACATGCCTTATGGCCTGGAATCTCACAGGCCTCTCCACGCGCTCCAATCTCTCGCCTATGGATGCGAGTTGCGTTTGGAGGGTGGTGAACATGGCCATCATGGCTTCGGTTGCTTCTCTATTTTCTTCTGCCATTGTGTACTACAAAGATAGAAGATAAGTTATGCTGCTTCTAAATTATTAGGAGGGTTTTCTTTTATAAAGGGATTCGAAAAAAATGCAAAAAGGAAAAAATCTGAGAATTGGAAATTTCGAAAATATGAAGATTTGAACAAAAAGGAAACTTTCTTGACAACTATTGCTAGCTGTCCAATTCGAATCTTTTTGCTATTTTTCCTATTTTCTTTTTCTTTTCTTTTTAATTTAACTTAAATTTAATGGAAATATGATTCTAACAAAAAGGAAAGTCGAATATAGCAATGCAAGAATGATTCTAGAACCTAGTGATGCACGTAGGATCTAGATGCACTCGGTATGAGTTTAGATGTTATTTTTTTGATTTTCTTGAATGGAACTTAAACTAATACAATAACAAGAAACAAAACAAGCTAAAGGATAGAAACAACCTGGTTTAGGAGCTTTAAGCTCTTATACCAAAATGATACAAGCCTCGATTCAAGGTTTATATGCGTGTGGGCTGTTTGGAGAAGCTTAGGTGAGAAACTCGACCTTAGACTTCTTGGATAGGGGGTTTTGGGTTGGTATTCGATGGAGGGGTGAATTGAACCATACGAGGGGTGATGAACCTCGTGATAAATCACAAACTTAGAGCTAGGAGGGCTGGTCTCAACTAGGTTCTAAGCGCACAAGCTTCTTTGAGAGAAAAACTTGTAAAGAGAAAATTCGCACTTTATTAATATCAAAAAGGTTGTCGAACTAAAATGCTGGAAGGAGCCTTATTAATATGCTCGACAGCTTGACCTTCTAGGGTCGACTCAAATAAAGAAAAGGAAAGTTTACAAAAGTGCACAAATGGAAAAGATACAAAAGTGCATAACCAAAAAAGGATCTATTCCTAAAATGTTCTTGACTCAAAAATGTAAACAATCTAGATCCTACCCTGCAAAACAGAAAGAGGCATATATTCGAATTGAAACTTACTTTACTTACCTCACGGCCAAGAAATGGAAGGTGGCCGTCCTTGTGGCATGCACGCGCCTTGCTCCTAGTCTTCGACTTGGAGTAGGGTTAGGAATCTTTGGGCCCTGACCTCTCTTGCCACTAAAGCCCAAGTCTCTGAAGTCCCTTGCATTTTTGAGAAGCCTTTGGACTCTTCTTTGCACTTCTGGCCCATTGACCTTAGTCGATCTTCCTCTAGGAGCTTGTCGATCCATAAGCTGAACTTGTGGAAGAGTGCTCTTGATCTGCTCCTTGTCATTGCTCATGGTGGCACTACTGGTGTGGAGACTTCCTCTAGATGCATGTCCTGAAGCTGGTAGCTTATCTGGTTTGAGTTTCCTTGTGTAGAAGTTGAAATGCTCGTGCACTCGGCTGGATCGGCTGTACCGGCTGGATTGTGCGATGTACTGGCCGGAATGCCTTCAAGACCGGCCAAGTTGATCCCGGAGTCGGCGGCATCACCAAGGGGACCGGGGGTGTCATCCACGTCGCCACCAAGTGTGCCAGAAGCTTGGGCCTCTCCGCCGGCAATGCTGATCGGTCTGGTCCTATTGGTCGAGGGTCCGGCGGTACTGCTTGGGCCGGCAAGCGTGGCAAATGGCCCGGCTGTCTCGGGCAAGCTTCCTGGTCGGCCAGTCTGGTCTCCTGGCTGGACATACGATCTGATGTCCTCATCAGGATGATACGGACCTAGGTGAAAGTAGGCCGGCCCACTGGCCAAATACCGACCATAAGAACGCCACAGACCCGATCTAGTACAAGGAGGTTAACACAAGAATTCAATGCAGATGTAGAGAACTTGATCAAACTAAAGGCCGAAGAAGACCCTCAACTCACGCTGACGATCTTGACGGGCCAAGAATACACACGGCCTGAAGAATAACCGGACAAAGCCGAAGAACCAAACAATGACCACGCACATGAGATAATTCAACCTAAGGAGAAAGAGGCCCAAAACCCACAAAAGGCAAATTTACAATAGATGGTGGCATGATAGAAGCTTGAGATCATCGGCCAGCAACCTTCGGTCTGGTATGAGAAGTTCTAAGGAGAGAAACGACCTAATGGCTTTTTGGTCAGTTTGATGGGAAGTTTAAGGGCAGTGAGTGAAGTGAACCACACGAGTGGTGAAGGCCTCGTGATAAATCACAAACTCAAAGGTAGGAGGTTTGGGTCTCGACTAGTTTTAGTGAGGAAAAGAGAGGGTTTGCATAAAAAATCTCCTTGAAAGAAAACTCACTCTTTATTGATATTAGGAAAAAGTTTATGAACTACTCATAAATATACTCGGCACCTTTCATTTTCAAAGGTCGAATCAAAGGAAATTGTACAATTCTTTAAACTAAAATACAAAAATGGAAAAACTAGAAAAGGAAAATAACTAGTGTCGCCTATAGACCAATTGAACCAAAAACAAGGCAAAGTTCATAATATTAAACTAGAAGTTTAATTATTACCTCCGGCCATGCAAAACTGGAAGTTTTGGCCTCACCTTAGTCCTACCCGCCTAGCCCTTATTATTGAGCCTCAAGTATGTTGAACAAATTGTTGGGGAAGTAGATCCGCTCCGGTATGGCCTCGCTGGATGACTCAATAGTGAGACATGCAAATAAAGCTTCTTCAAATTTGAACCTACACTTATCCTTCGATGCAATTCTCCAGAATCTGGTGTAGTGCTTCAGAAGCTGGGAAAAAAAATCGGAGTCAAGAAACAGCGCCTTGGGGTCTTTGCCAATGGGACATTCTCTAATGGACACCAATGAGAGTGTCAATCATCTATGGGGATTGTTTCATTCATATTAGAACACCTCTATGTTCATTAAAAGTTACTATACCATTGCATGATATCTCGTAACTTTGGATCCATTGGTTTGTTCCTTTTGGCTAATTTTGAAATGTCCTTGTTGTTGACAAACGTGCTGTTACCCAGATTTATTGTACTGTTACACGAAAAAAATATACTTTAATTTCAGATTTTTCTTTTTGGATCTAAGAATCATGTAATGTGTTATCGAGTGCCTTAACCATTGCAGTAATAATCGTAGTAGATAATTCTTTTGTTATCTATCTTCTAAATCCCTACCAATCCCCTTCGGTAAATTAAAATAAGAGCATTGTGGTGTACCAGTCATGAGGAGGACCTCGACCTCAACAGACCAGCCCACAAGCATAACATTGGCCAAGTACTGGCCATGAAAACTCACCAATAGTGCGGTCTAGCACAAGGAGGTTAAGGTAGGAGTTTAACATGGCCATAAAAAAATTAATCAACATGAAGGATCATGAAGACCATCAACATCTACTAAGGAGCCTACCAGCCAAACCAACGACCATGACAGGCCAAGACAACAAATGGCCCAAAGAAAAGTTGGGCAAGCCCAAAGAGCTATGTCCGATCATGGCAACCCAATCAAAAGAGCAAGAGGCCGAAGAAGCCACATGCCCAAGCCCCATTAAGTGGCTCCTTTATAAATTTTAAAGAGGCGACACTTTGTTCTTCATCATAAATGGTGTAGCTTCATAACGGTTGTTACTCTAAAGGCACATCAAGAACTTTCCATAAATGAAGATGTACTAAGGAAAAACATTTAATTCCTTCTAACATTTCTTCTTTTGCATGTTCGAATAAAGTCCCAATTGAGTGTAGGATCTTAGGCTTTTAATTCGAGAATATTCACAAATTGTAAAAAATATTTGTTGGATTGAGCATTTCCCAAATATTTGATACTAAATTTGATGAAGATAACAAAAATATACAAGAATATTTTAAATATAAAAATATTATTAAATTTGAAAATAGTAGAATTACATAACAAAACCAAATAATATAATATTGAACCTCGTGATTTTTATCAAATGGTAATAAAAATTATATACAAAATTTAAGTTTTGGTTTCATTTACAATAATAGTTTGTCCAACTAAATTACTATCAAATTTAATATAATTTATTATTCATCTTATTTTTGCATATAATGATATAGTTTTTTGGACAAACAATTTAAAAGAAACAAATAGGAAAATTTGCCTTTAAAACCAGAATGAATTTCTCCAAAAGACCTTCATATGAAACATATGCACGTAAATAATTTTTTTAATTAATTTTCTTTAAAGTACATATAACTATATATAAATTATTTTATATATAATAGAAATAGATAAATTACAGATATTTTTGAAAGTTATGAAATTGACTACAATTGTCTTGTGAAGGCGTGGTCGATCAAATGTTATATTATTTACATTTTTATATTTTTGTCATTTTGAAAATTTTTACTGGCCTATATCTTTTAGAAAGATTAAAATCGATCAAATGTTATATTATTTACATTTTTATATTTTTGTCATTTTGACAATTTTTACTGGCCTATATCTTTTAAAAAGTTTAAAAAACTTTACTCAAATTAAATTCAAATTGATATGGTTGTTGTATTTTATTCTAGTGATGTTATTTGGGTGACGGGTACATATTGTTTATGGATTATTTGTCTTTGACATACAACAATATATGCCAAAACTACATTTTATGTATAACTGAAAATTTTTAACTCTATAAAATTTTTGACATCCTAAATCTCCTTGTTTATCACATTTTTTGTACTATGTCTTATTTCTAAAACCTATTTAACAATTTCAATAAACCGACATTAAACTTGAAAAAAAAAGATAAAAACGTATAATTAAATTAGAGTGTGATATATAATCATAAACTAGTACCAATATTGTTATGAGAACAATGAACATAAGATATGGCAAAAAGGAAACTTATAACAAATGCTATTAGCATGTTCTTAAAGAAATTAATTTTGTACAATTTTCTCTTGTTTTGGTTAATATTGTTCTGTTATATTACATATTTATATATACATATGTATATATATAGTATCATAACATATATAAAATTATTTTTTAGCTTAAAACTTAATTTATAGAAAATCTTCTCATTTATTTCTCTAGATTGTAGTAAAAATAACATAATGATAATAACATATTTAGTTATATAGATTTTTAAATAACCATAATTATTAATGATTTATTTATTTATTAAATATTAAATTAATTATCTGTTATTTAGGAATGGAAATAGAGATATAATATCTAATGATAACATCATTTTATTCACTAAAGAAATATAACTGACGGTTAAAGTAGATAATCCTATAAAATATTATTTTTAAATGGTATTCAATGATTTCAAACAAATGTATTCAATACATAAATATATAAGACAATAAAATGAGACACTTAAATAAGATAAATATTATTAATAAACCAACATTAAAATTCAAAAATAAAAGATAAAAACATATAATTAAATTAGATTCTGATGTATAATCATAAACTAGTACCAAGATTGCTATCAGAGCAATGAACATAAGATATGACGAAGAGAAAACTTATAAAAAATGCTATTAGCATGTTCTTAGAAATATCCATTTTGTACAATTTTTTCTTGTTTTGGTTAACCTTTTTCTGTTATATTACATATTTATATATATATATATATATATATATATATATATATATATATATTACATATTTATATATATATATATATTTATATTTATATATATATATATTATATATTTATATATATATATATATTATAATATCACAACATATATAAACTTATTTTTAGTTTAAAACTTAATTTATCAAAAAAAAATTCATTTATTTTTTTAGATTGTAGTCAAAATAACATAATGATAATAACGTATTTATCTATTTAGATTTAAAAACAAATATAATTATTAATTATTTATATATTTTTAAACATTAAATTAATTATGTGTTATTTAGGAATTGAAATAGAGATATAATATCTAATGATAACATCATTTTATTCGGTAAATAAGCATAACTGAAGGTTAAAGTTGATAATCATATGAAATTATATTTTTTTTAAATGGTATTCAATCATTTCAAATAAATGTATTAAATACATAAATATATAGCAAGTAAAACAAGACATTTAAATAAGAGAAAAATTATTAATTAATATTAAAAATTGTGACAAAATATTATATAAAAGTTTGCAAATAATGATTATAACAATAATTATATAAATTAGGAGGAAATATATAGAACTAGACTAACAACGAAAGAAAGATTAATAAGAATAGTTATATTACCTAATTATATTTGAACATATTTATAATTATATTAATTCTTTTACACATTAAATTAATTTTAAATGCCTTATTTTGTAAAAGCTTGGCATATTGAACAAAAAAAAATAGAAAATATTTTTAAGATAATTTTAAATTTAATAAAATCTTAGCTGATAATTGTAATGATTTAAATTTTTTGAAACTTCAGAATTACATCAATCTAAGAAATAATTTATATAATCATATTCTACTTTCATTGTATAACTTAAATTTTTTATTTTATTTATAAATAATTTTAATACGTCATAAATAATGTATATATTTTGACATGATATATATTTTAATTTATTCATATAAGATAAACACTATTTGTGAATAATGACACAAGACGCACACACAAAACAATTAAAAAATATACATCAATTATAACTTTGTGTTGGATTGAGAATTTCACAAATATTTGATAATAAATCGTATGAAAATAACTAAAACATACAGGAATATTTTAAAATATACAAGTATAATTTGTATTTGAAAACATTATAATTATATAACACAAGCAAACAATATAATATTGAACTTCGTAATTTTTTATCGAATGTTAACATCATTTTATTCAATAAAGAAACATAAAAAACGGTTAAAGTAGATAATCTTTTGAAATTATTTTTTTTAAATAGTATTTAATGATTTCAAACAAATGTATTAAATACATAAATATATACGACAGTAAAACGAGAAACTTAAGTAAGATGAAAATTATCAGTAAATCGACAATTAAATTCAAAAATAAAAGATAAAAACATATGTTTAATTTAGATAGTGATGCATAATCATAAACTAATATCAAGATTGCTATCATAGCAATGAACATAAGATATGGCAAAGAGAAAACTTATAAAAAATGCTATTAACATGTTCTTAAAGATATCCATTTTGTACAATTTTCTCTTTTTTTGGTTAACCTTTTTCTGTTATATTAAATTTATATATATATATATATATATATATATATATATATATTATATATAAACTTATTTTTAGTTTAAAACTTAATTTATCAAAAGTCTTCTCATTTATTTCTTTAGATTGTCGTCAAAATATTATAATGATAATAACATATTTACCTATTTAGATTTAAAAACAAATGTAATTATTAATTATTTATGTATTTTTAAATATTAAATTAATTATCTGTTATTTAGGAATTGAAATAGAGATATAATATCTAATGATAACATCATTTTATTCAATAAATAAGTATAACTGAAGGTTAAAATTGATAATTCTATGAAATTATATTTTTTTAATGTTACTCAATCATTTCAAATAAGTGTATTAAATACATAAAGATATAAGAAGTAAAACAAGACATTTAAATAAGATGAAAATTATTAATTAATATTAAACAGTGTGACACAATATTATATAAAAGTTTGCAAATAAAGATTATAACAATGTTAATATTATAAAACTAGGAGGAAATATATAGAACTAGACTCACGATGAAAGAATAATTAATAAGAATAATTATATTACCTAATTACATTTCAACATAATTATAATTATATTAATTCTTTTACACATTAAATTAATTTTAAATGGCTTATTTTGTTAAAGCTTGGCATACAGAACAAAAAAAAGGAAATATTTTTAAGATAATTTTAAATTTAATAACATCTTAGCTGATAATTGTAAGGATCTAAATTTTGTAAAACTTCAGAATTACATCAATCTAAGCAATAATTTATATAATCATATTCTACTTTCATTGTATAACTTGAATTTTTTTCTTTTATTTATACATAATTTTAATATGTGATAACTAATGTATATAGTTTAACATGATATTTATTTTAATTTATTCATATAAAATAAAGACTATTTGTGAATAATAACACAAGACGCACACACAAAACAATTACAAAATATACATGAATTATAACTTTGTGTTGGATTGAGAATTTCATAAATATTTGATAATAAATCATATGAAAATAACTAAAACATACGGGAATATTTTAAAATATACAAGTATAATTTGTATTTGAAAATATTAGAATTATATAACACAAGCAAATAATATAATATTGAACTTCGTAATTTTTTATCGAATGTAATAAAATTATATACAAAGTTTAGGTCTTGGTTTTATCTATAATAATAGTTTGCATAACTAAATTACTATCAAATTTAGTATAATTTATTATTGATCTAATGTTTATATAGTTTTTGAACAAACAATTTAAAGAAACAAATAGAAAAATTTGCCTTCAAACCAAAATGAATTTTTGCGTAAATTTTTTATATGAAACATATGCAAGTAAATATTTTTTTAATTTAATTTTCTTAAAGTACATAAAATTATATACCAATTATTTTAATATAATGGCAATAGATCAATTAAAGATATTTTTAAAAGTTATAAAATTGACTATAATTGTCTTGTGAAAACGTGGTCGACCAAATATTTAATTATTTATATTTTTATATTTTGTCATTTTTACAATTTTTATTTGCCTAGATCTTTTAGAAACTTTTAAAAAGCTTACTCAAATTGATATGATTTTTGTATTTCATTCTAGTGATGTTGTTTGGGTGATGGATATATAGTGTTTATGGATTATTTATCTTGAAGATACAACAACATATGCCGGAAATACATTTTCCGTAGAACTGAAAATTTGTAGTTCTACAAAATTTCTCACATCCTAAATCTCCTTCGCTATCACATGGATTGTAACACTTTTTGTACTCTGTCTTTATTCCAAAACCTATTTAACAATTTCAATAAACCGATATTAAAATTCAAAAAAGAAAGATCAAAACAAATAATTAAATTAAAGTGTGATGAATAATCATAAACTAGTACCATGATTGTTATCAGAACCATGAACATAAGATATGGCGAAGAGGAAACTTATAACAAACACTATTAGCATATTCTTATAGATATTCATTTTGTAGAATTTCTCTTGTTTTGGTTAACCTTGTTATGTTATATTACATATATATATATAGTATCATAACATATATAAAACTATTTTTTAGCTCAAAACTTAATTTATTGAGAATCTTCTCATTTATTTCTCTAGATTGTAGTCAAAATAACATAATGATAATAACATAATTACCTATTTAAATTTTTAAAAAAACCATAATTATTAGTGATTTATGTACTTTTAAACTTTAAATTAATTGTTTGTTACTTAGGAATTGAAATAGAGATAATATCTAATGATAACATCATTTTATTCAATAAAAAAACATAAAAAACGGTTAAAGTAGATAATCTTTTGAAATTATTTTTTTTTGAAAATGGTATTTAATGATTTCAAACAAATGTATTAAATACATACATATATATGACAATAAAACGAGAAACTTAAGTAATATGAAAATTATCAGTAAATCGACAATTAAATTCAAAAATAAAAGATAAAAAAATATATTTAATTTAGATCGTGATGCATAATCATAAACTAATATCAAGATTGCTATCATAACAATGAACATAAAATATGGCGAAGAGAAAACTTATAAAAAATGCTATTAACATGTTCTTAAAGATATCCATTTTGTAAAATTTTCTCTTGTTTTGGTTAACCTTTTTCTGTTATATTACAAATTTATTTATATATATATATATTATATATAAATTTATTTTTAGTTTAAAACTTAATTTATCAAAAGTCTTCTCATTTCTTTCTTTAGATTGTTGTCAAAATAACATAATGATAATAACATATTTACTTATTTAGATTTAAAAACAAATGTAATTATTAATTATTTATGTATTTTTAAATATTAAATTAATTATCTGTTATTTAGGAATTGAAATAGAGATATAATATATAATGATAACATCATTTTATTCAGTAAATAAGCAGAAGGTTAAAATTGATAATTCTATGAAATTATTATTTTTAAATGTTATTCAATCATTTCAAATAAGTTTATTAAATACATAAAGATATAGGAAGTAAAAAAAAACATTTAAATAAGATGAAAATTATTAATTAATATTAAACAGTATGACACAATATTATATAAAAGTTTGCAAATAAATATTATAACAATGTTTATATTATAAAACTAGGAGGAAATATATAGAACTAGACTCACGACGAAAGAAAGATTAATAAAAATAATTATATTTCCTAATTAGAACATAATTATAATTATATTAATTATTTTACACATTAAATTAATTTTAAATGACTTATTTTGTAAAAGCTTGGCATACTAAAGAAAAAAAAAGAAAATATTTTTAAGATAATTTTAAATTTAATAAAATCTTAGCTGATAATTGTAAGGATCTAAATTTTTTAAAACTTCAGAATTACATCAATCTAAGAAATAATTTATTTAATCATATTCTACTTTCATTGTATAACTTAAATTTTTTATTTTATTTATACATAATTTTAATATGTGATAACTAATGTATATAGTTTTACATAATATTTATTTTTATTTATTCATATAAGATAAAGACTATTTGTGAATAATAACACAAGACGCACGCACAAAACAATTACAAAATATACATGAATTATAATTCTGTGTTGGATTGAGAATTTCATAAATATTTGATAGTAAATCGTATGAAAATAACTAAAACATACAGGAATATTTTAAAATATACAAGTATAATTTGTATTTTAAAATATTAGAATTATATAACACAAGCAAATAATATAATATTGAACTTTGTGATTTTTATCGAATGTAATAAAATTATATACAAAGTTTAGGTCTTGGTTTCATCTATAATAATAGTTTGGATAACTAAATTACTATCAAATTTAGTATAATTTATTATTCATCTAATGTTTGCATCTAATGATATAGTTTTTGAACAAACAATTTAAAGAAACAAATAGAAAAATTTGCCTTCAAACCAAAATGAATTTTTGCGTAAATTTTTTATATGAAACATATGCAAGTAAATATTTTTTTAATTTAATTTTCTTAAAGTACATAAAATTATATACCAATTATTTTAATATAATGGCAATAGATCAATTAAAGATATTTTTAAAAGTTATAAAATTGACTATAATTGTCTTGTGAAAACGTGGTCGACCAAATATTTAATTATTTATATTTTTATATTTTGTCATTTTTACAATTTTTATTTGCCTAGATCTTTTAGAAACTTTTAAAAAGCTTACTCAAATTGATATGATTTTTGTATTTCATTCTAGTGATGTTGTTTGGGTGATGGATATATAGTGTTTATGGATTATTTATCTTGAAGATACAACAACATATGCCGGAAATACATTTTCCGTAGAACTGAAAATTTGTAGTTCTACAAAATTTCTCACATCCTAAATCTCCTTCGCTATCACATGGATTGTAACACTTTTTGTACTCTGTCTTTATTCCAAAACCTATTTAACAATTTCAATAAACCGATATTAAAATTCAAAAAAGAAAGATCAAAACAAATAATTAAATTAAAGTGTGATGAATAATCATAAACTAGTACCATGATTGTTATCAGAACCATGAACATAAGATATGGCGAAGAGGAAACTTATAACAAACACTATTAGCATATTCTTATAGATATTCATTTTGTAGAATTTCTCTTGTTTTGGTTAACCTTGTTATGTTATATTACATATATATATATAGTATCATAACATATATAAAACTATTTTTTAGCTCAAAACTTAATTTATTGAGAATCTTCTCATTTATTTCTCTAGATTGTAGTCAAAATAACATAATGATAATAACATAATTACCTATTTAAATTTTTAAAAAAACCATAATTATTAGTGATTTATGTACTTTTAAACTTTAAATTAATTGTTTGTTACTTAGGAATTGAAATAGAGATAATATCTAATGATAACATCATTTTATTCAATAAAAAAACATAAAAAACGGTTAAAGTAGATAATCTTTTGAAATTATTTTTTTTTGAAAATGGTATTTAATGATTTCAAACAAATGTATTAAATACATACATATATATGACAATAAAACGAGAAACTTAAGTAATATGAAAATTATCAGTAAATCGACAATTAAATTCAAAAATAAAAGATAAAAAAATATATTTAATTTAGATCGTGATGCATAATCATAAACTAATATCAAGATTGCTATCATAGCAATGAACATAAGATATGGCAAGAGAAAACTTATAAAAAATGCTATTAACATGTTCTTAAAGATATCCATTTTGTAAAATTTTCTCTTGTTTTGGTTAACCTTTTTCTGTTATATTACAAATTTATATATATATATATATATATATATATATAAACTTATTTTTAGTTTAAAACTTAATTTATCAAAAGTCTTCTCATTTATTTCTTTAGATTGTAGTCAAAATAACATAATGATAATAACATATTTACCTATTTAGATTTAAAAACAAATGTAATTATTAATTATTTATGTATTTTTAAATATTAAATTAATTATCTGTTATTTAGGAATTGAAATAGAGATATAATATATAATGATAACATCATTTTATTCAATAAATAAGTATAACTGAAGGTTAAAATTGATAATTCTATGAAATTATATTTTTTTTAATGTTATTCAATCATTTCAAATAAGTGTATTAAATACATAAAGATATAAGAAGTAAAACAAGACATTTAAATAAGATGAAAATTATTAATTAATATTAAACAGTGTGACACAATATTATATAAAAGTTTGCAAATAAAGATTATAACAATGTTAATATTATAAAACTAGGAGGAAATATATAGAACTAGACTCACGACGAAAGAAAAATTAATAAGAATAATTATATTACCTAATTACATTTGAACATAATTATAATTATATTAATTCTTTTACACATTAAATTAATTTTAAATGGCTTATTTTGTTAAAGCTTGGCATACTGAACAAAAAAAAAGAAAATATTTTTAAGATAATTTTAAATTTAATAAAATCTTAGCTGATAATTGTAAGATCTAAATTTTTTAAAACTTCAGAATTACATCAATCTAAGAAATAATTTATATAATCATATTCTACTTTCATTGTATAACTTAAATTTTTTATTTTATTTATAAATAATTTTAATATGTGATAACTAATGTATATATTTTACATGATATTATTTTAATTTATTCATATAAGATAAACACTATTTGTGAATAATGACACAAGACGCACACACAAAACAATTAAAAAATATACATGAATTATAACTTTGTGTTGGATTGAGAATTTCATAAATATTTGATAATAAATCATATGAAAATAACTAAAACATACGGGAATATTTTAAAATATACAAGTATAATTTGTATTTGAAAATATTAGAATTATATAACACAAGCAAATAATATAATATTGAACTTCGTAATTTTTATCGAATGTAATAAAATTATATACAAAGTTTAGGTCTTGGTTTCATCTATAATAATAGTTTGCATAACTAAATTACTATCAAATTTAGTATAATTTATTATTCATCTAATGTTTGCATATAATGATATAGTTTTTGAACAAACAATTTAAAGAAACAAATAGAAAAATTTGCCTTCAAACCAAAATGAATTTTTGCGTAAAATTTTTATATGAAACATATGCAAGTAAATATTTTTTAATTTAATTTTCTTAAAGTACATAAAATTATATACCAATTATTTTAATATAATGGCAATAGATCAATTAAAGATATTTTTAAAAGTTATAAAATTGACTATAATTGTCTTGTGAAAACGTGGTCGACCAAATATTTAATTATTTATATTTTTATATTTTGTCATTTTTACAATTTTTATTTGCCTAGATCTTTTAGAAACTTTAAAAAAGCTTACTCAAATTGATATGATTTTTGTATTTCATTCTAGTGATGTTGTTTGGGTGATGGATATATAGTGTTTATGGATTATTTATCTTAAGATACAACAACATATGCCCGAAATACATTTTCCGTAGAACTGAAAATTTGTAGTTCTACAAAATTTCTCACATCCTAAATCTCCTTCGCTATCACATGGATTGTAACACTTTTTGTACTCTGTCTTTATTCCAAAACCTATTTAACAATTTTAATAAACCGATATTAAAATTCAAAAAAGAAAGATCAAAACAAATAATTAAATTAAAGTGTGATGAATAATCATAAACTAGTACCATGATTGTTATCAGAACCATGAACATAAGATATGGCGAAGAGGAAACTTATAACAAACACTATTAGCATATTCTTATAGATATTCATTTTGTAGAATTTCTCTTGTTTTGGTTAACCTTGTTATGTTATATTACATATATATATAGTATCATAACATATATAAAACTATTTTTTAGCTCAAAACTTAATTTATTGAGAATCTTCTCATTTATTTCTCTAGATTGTAGTCAAAATAACATAATGATAATAACATAATTACCTATTTAAATTTTTTAAAAAACCATAATTATTAGTGATTTATGTACTTTTAAACTTTAAATTAATTGTTTGTTACTTAGGAATTGAAATAGAGATAATATCTAATGATAACATCATTTTATTCAATAAAGAAACATAAAAAACGGTTAAAGTAGATAATCTTTTGAAATTATTTTTTTTAAATGGTATTTAATGATTTCAAACAAATGTATTAAATACATAAATATATATGACAGTAAAACGAGAAACTTAAGTAAGATGAAAATTATCAGTAAATCGACAATTAAATTCAAAAATAAAAGATAAAAACATATATTTAATTTAGATAGTGATGCATAATCATAAACTAATATCAAGATTGCTATCATAGCAATGAACATAAGATATGGCAAAGAGAAAACTTATAAAAAATGCTATTAACATGTTCTTAAAGATATCCATTTTGTACAATTTTCTCTTTTTTTGGTTAACCTTTTTCTGTTATATTAAATTTATATATATATATATATATATATATATATATATATATTATATATAAACTTATTTTTAGTTTAAAACTTAATTTATCAAAAGTCTTCTCATTTATTTCTTTAGATTGTCGTCAAAATATTATAATGATAATAACATATTTACCTATTTAGATTTAAAAACAAATGTAATTATTAATTATTTATGTATTTTTAAATATTAAATTAATTATCTGTTATTTAGGAATTGAAATAGAGATATAATATCTAATGATAACATCATTTTATTCAATAAATAAGTATAACTGAAGGTTAAAATTGATAATTCTATGAAATTATATTTTTTTAATGTTACTCAATCATTTCAAATAAGTGTATTAAATACATAAAGATATAAGAAGTAAAACAAGACATTTAAATAAGATGAAAATTATTAATTAATATTAAACAGTATGACACAATATTATATAAAAGTTTGCAAATAAAGATTATAACAATGTTAATATTATAAAACTAGGAGGAAATATATAGAACTAGACTCACGATGAAAGAATAATTAATAAGAATAATTATATTACCTAATTACATTTCAACATAATTATAATTATATTAATTCTTTTACACATTAAATTAATTTTAAATGGCTTATTTTGTTAAAGCTTGGCATACTGAACAAAAAAAAAGGAAATATTTTTAAGATAATTTTAAATTTAATAAAATCTTAGCTGATAATTGTAAGGATCTAAATTTTCTAAAACTTCAGAATTACATCAATCTAAGCAATAATTTATATAATCATATTCTACTTTCATTGTATAACTTGAATTTTTTCTTTTATTTATACATAATTTTAATATGTGATAACTAATGTATATAGTTTAACATGATATTTATTTTAATTTATTCATATAAAATAAAGACTATTTGTGAATAATAACACAAGACGCACACACAAAACAATTACAAAATATACATGAATTATAATTTTGTGTTGGATTGAGAATTTCATAAATATTTGATAATAAATCATATGAAAATAACTAAAACATACGGGAATATTTTAAAATATACAAGTATAATTTGTATTTGAAAATATTAGAATTATATAACACAAGCAAATAATATAATATTGAACTTCGTAATTTTTTATCGAATGTAATAAAATTATATACAAAGTTTAGGTCTTGGTTTTATCTATAATAATAGTTTGCATAACTAAATTACTATCAAATTTAGTATAATTTATTATTGATCTAATGTTTATATAGTTTTTGAACAAACAATTTAAAGAAACAAATAGAAAAATTTGCCTTCAAACCAAAATGAATTTTTGCGTAAATTTTTTATATGAAACATATGCAAGTAAATATTTTTTTAATTTAATTTTCTTAAAGTACATAAAATTATATACCAATTATTTTAATATAATGGCAATAGATCAATTAAAGATATTTTTAAAAGTTATAAAATTGACTATAATTGTCTTGTGAAAACGTGGTCGACCAAATATTTAATTATTTATATTTTTATATTTTGTCATTTTTACAATTTTTATTTGCCTAGATCTTTTAGAAACTTTTAAAAAGCTTACTCAAATTGATATGATTTTTGTATTTCATTCTAGTGATGTTGTTTGGGTGATGGATATATAGTGTTTATGGATTATTTATCTTGAAGATACAACAACATATGCCGGAAATACATTTTCCGTAGAACTGAAAATTTGTAGTTCTACAAAATTTCTCACATCCTAAATCTCCTTCGCTATCACATGGATTGTAACACTTTTTGTACTCTGTCTTTATTCCAAAACCTATTTAACAATTTCAATAAACCGATATTAAAATTCAAAAAAGAAAGATCAAAACAAATAATTAAATTAAAGTGTGATGAATAATCATAAACTAGTACCATGATTGTTATCAGAACCATGAACATAAGATATGGCGAAGAGGAAACTTATAACAAACACTATTAGCATATTCTTATAGATATTCATTTTGTAGAATTTCTCTTGTTTTGGTTAACCTTGTTATGTTATATTACATATATATATATAGTATCATAACATATATAAAACTATTTTTTAGCTCAAAACTTAATTTATTGAGAATCTTCTCATTTATTTCTCTAGATTGTAGTCAAAATAACATAATGATAATAACATAATTACCTATTTAAATTTTTAAAAAAACCATAATTATTAGTGATTTATGTACTTTTAAACTTTAAATTAATTGTTTGTTACTTAGGAATTGAAATAGAGATAATATCTAATGATAACATCATTTTATTCAATAAAAAAACATAAAAAACGGTTAAAGTAGATAATCTTTTGAAATTATTTTTTTTTGAAAATGGTATTTAATGATTTCAAACAAATGTATTAAATACATACATATATATGACAATAAAACGAGAAACTTAAGTAATATGAAAATTATCAGTAAATCGACAATTAAATTCAAAAATAAAAGATAAAAAAATATATTTAATTTAGATCGTGATGCATAATCATAAACTAATATCAAGATTGCTATCATAACAATGAACATAAAATATGGCGAAGAGAAAACTTATAAAAAATGCTATTAACATGTTCTTAAAGATATCCATTTTGTAAAATTTTCTCTTGTTTTGGTTAACCTTTTTCTGTTATATTACAAATTTATTTATATATATATATATTATATATAAATTTATTTTTAGTTTAAAACTTAATTTATCAAAAGTCTTCTCATTTCTTTCTTTAGATTGTTGTCAAAATAACATAATGATAATAACATATTTACTTATTTAGATTTAAAAACAAATGTAATTATTAATTATTTATGTATTTTTAAATATTAAATTAATTATCTGTTATTTAGGAATTGAAATAGAGATATAATATATAATGATAACATCATTTTATTCAGTAAATAAGCAGAAGGTTAAAATTGATAATTCTATGAAATTATTATTTTTAAATGTTATTCAATCATTTCAAATAAGTTTATTAAATACATAAAGATATAGGAAGTAAAAAAAAACATTTAAATAAGATGAAAATTATTAATTAATATTAAACAGTATGACACAATATTATATAAAAGTTTGCAAATAAATATTATAACAATGTTTATATTATAAAACTAGGAGGAAATATATAGAACTAGACTCACGACGAAAGAAAGATTAATAAAAATAATTATATTTCCTAATTAGAACATAATTATAATTATATTAATTATTTTACACATTAAATTAATTTTAAATGACTTATTTTGTAAAAGCTTGGCATACTAAAGAAAAAAAAAGAAAATATTTTTAAGATAATTTTAAATTTAATAAAATCTTAGCTGATAATTGTAAGGATCTAAATTTTTTAAAACTTCAGAATTACATCAATCTAAGAAATAATTTATTTAATCATATTCTACTTTCATTGTATAACTTAAATTTTTTATTTTATTTATACATAATTTTAATATGTGATAACTAATGTATATAGTTTTACATAATATTTATTTTTATTTATTCATATAAGATAAAGACTATTTGTGAATAATAACACAAGACGCACGCACAAAACAATTACAAAATATACATGAATTATAATTCTGTGTTGGATTGAGAATTTCATAAATATTTGATAGTAAATCGTATGAAAATAACTAAAACATACAGGAATATTTTAAAATATACAAGTATAATTTGTATTTTAAAATATTAGAATTATATAACACAAGCAAATAATATAATATTGAACTTTGTGATTTTTATCGAATGTAATAAAATTATATACAAAGTTTAGGTCTTGGTTTCATCTATAATAATAGTTTGGATAACTAAATTACTATCAAATTTAGTATAATTTATTATTCATCTAATGTTTGCATCTAATGATATAGTTTTTGAACAAACAATTTAAAGAAACAAATCGAAAAATTTGCCTTCAAACCAAAATTAATTTTTGCGTAAAATTTTTATACGAAACATATGCAAGTAAATATTTTTTTTAATTTAATTTTCTTAAAGTACATAAAATTATATACCAATTATTTTAATATAATGGCAATAGATCAATTAAAGATATTTTTAAAAGTTATAAAATTGACTATAATTGTCTTGTGAAAACGTGGTCGACCAGATATTTAATTATTTATATTTTTATACTTTGTCATTTTTACAATTTTTATTTGCCTAGATCTTTTAGAAACTTTTAAAAAGCTTACTCAAATTGATATGATTTTTGTATTTCATTCTAGTGATGTTGTTTGGGTGATGGATATATAGTGTTTATGGATTATTTATCTTTAAGATACAACAACATATGCCCGAAATACATTTTCCGTAGAACTGAAAATTTGTAGTTCTACAAAATTTCTCACATCCTAAATCTCCTTCGCTATCACATGGATTGTAACACATTTTGTACTCTGTCTTTATTCCAAAACCTATTTAACAATTTTAATAAACCGATATTAAAATTCAAAAAAGAAAGATCAAAACAAATAATTAAATTAAAGTGTGATGAATAATCATAAACTAGTACCATGATTGTTATCAGAACCATGAACATAAGATATGGCGAAGAGGAAACTTATAACAAACACTATTAGCATATTCTTATAGATATTCATTTTGTAGAATTTCTCTTGTTTTGGTTAACCTTGTTATGTTATATTACATATATATATAGTATCATAACATATATAAAACTATTTTTTAGCTCAAAACTTAATTTATTGAGAATCTTCTCATTTATTTCTCTAGATTGTAGTCAAAATAACATAATGATAATAACATAATTACCTATTTAAATTTTTAAAAAAACCATAATTATTAGTGATTTATGTACTTTTAAACTTTAAATTAATTGTTTGTTACTTAGGAATTGAAATAGAGATAATATCTAATGATAACATCATTTTATTCAATAAAGAAACATAAAAAACGGTTAAAGTAGATAATCTTTTGAAATTATTTTTTGTTTAAATGGTATTTAATGATTTCAAACAAATGTATTAAATACATAAATATATATGACAGTAAACCGAGAAACTTAAGTAAGATAAAAATTATCAGTAAATCGACAATTAAATTCAAAAATAAAAGATAAAAACATATATTTAATTTAGATCGTGATGCATAATCATAAACTAATATCAAGATTGCTATCATAGCAATGAACATAAGATATGGCAAAGAGAAAACTTATAAAAAATGCTATTAACATGTTCTTAAAGATATCCATTTTGTACAATTTTTTCTTTTTTTGGTTAACCATTTTCTGTTATATTAAATTATATATATATATATATATGATATATAAACTTATTTTTAGTTTAAAACTTAATTTATCAAAAGTATTCTCATTTATTTCTTTAGTTTGTAGTCAAAATAACATAATGATAATAACATATTTACCTATTTAGATTTAAAAACAAATGTAATTATTAATTATTTATGTATTTTTAAATATTAAATTAATTATCTGTTATTTAGGAATTGAAATAGAGATATAATATATAATGATAACATCATTTTATTCAATAAATAAGTATAACTGAAGGTTAAAATTGATAATTCTATGAAATTATATTTTTTTTTAATGTTATTCAATCATTTCAAATAAGTGTATTAAATACATAAAGATATAAGAAGTAAAACAAGACATTTAAATAAGATGAAAATTATTAATTAATATTAAACAGTGTGACACAATATTATATAAAAGTTTGCAAATAAAGATTATAACAATGTTAATATTATAAAACTAGGAGGAAATATATAGAACTAGACTCACGACGAAAGAAAAATTAATAAGAATAATTATATTACCTAATTACATTTGAACATAATTATAATTATATTAATTCTTTTACACATTAAATTAATTTTAAATGGCTTATTTTGTTAAAGCTTGGCATACTGAACAAAAAAAAAGAAAATATTTTTAAGATAATTTTAAATTTAATAAAATCTTAGCTGATAATTGTAAGGATCTAAATTTTTTAAAACTTCAGAATTACATCAATCTAAGAAATAATTTATATAATCATATTCTACTTTCATTGTATAACTTGAATTTTTTATTTTATTTATGCATAATTTTAATATGTGATAACTAATGTATATAGTTTAACATGATATTTATTTTAATTTATTCATATAAGATAAAGACTATTTGTGAATAATAACACAAGACGCACACACAAAACACTTTCAAAATATACATGAATTATAACTTTGTGTTGGATTGAGAATTTCATAAATATTTGATAATAAATCATATGAAAATAACTAAAACATACGGGAATATTTTAAAATATACAAGTATAATTTGTATTTGAAAATATTAGAATTATATAACACAAGCAAATAATATAATATTGAACTTTGTAATTTTTATGGAATGTAATAAAATTATATACAAAGTTTAGGTCTTGGTTTCATCTATAATAATAGTTTGCATAACTAAATTACTATCAAATTTAGTATAATTTATTATTCATCTAATGTTTGCATATAATGATATAGTTTTTGAACAAACAATTTAAAGAAACAAATAGAAAAATTTGCCTTCAAACCAAAATGAATTTTTGCGTAAAATTTTTATATGAAACATATGCAAGTAAATATATTTTAATTTAATTTTCTTAAAGTACATAAAATTATATACCAATTATTTTAATATAATGGCAATAGATCAATTAAAGATATTTTTAAAAGTTATAAAATTGACTATAATTGTCTTGTGAAAACGTGGTCGACCAAATATTTAATTATTTATATTTTTATATTTTGTCATTTTTACAATTTTTATTTGCCTAGATCTTTTAGAAACTTTAAAAAAGCTTACTCAAATTGATATGATTTTTGTATTTCATTCTAGTGATGTTGTTTGGGTGATGGATATATAGTGTTTATGGATTATTTATCTTTAAGATACAACAACATATGCCCGAAATACATTTTCCGTAGAACTGAAAATTTGTAGTTCTACAAAATTTTTCACATCCTAAATCTCCTTCGCTATCACATGGATTGTAACACTTTTTGTACTCTGTCTTTATTCCAAAACCTATTTAACAAATTTAATGAACCGATATTAAAATTCAAAAAAGAAAGATCAAAACAAATAATTAAATTAAAGTGTGATGAATAATCATAAACTAGTACCATGATTGTTATCAGAACCATGAACATAAGATATGGCGAAGAGGAAACTTATAACAAACACTATTAGCATATTCTTATAGATATTCATTTTGTAGAATTTCTCTTGTTTTGGTTAACCTTGTTATGTTATATTACATATATATATAGTATCATAACATATATAAAACTATTTTTTAGCTCAAAACTTAATTTATTGAGAATCTTCTCATTTATTTCTCTAGATTGTAGTCAAAATAACATAATGATAATAACATAATTATCTATTTAAATTTTTTAAAAAACCATAATTATTAGTGATTTATGTACTTTTAAACTTTAAATTAATTGTTTGTTACTTAGGAATTGAAATAGAGATAATATCTAATGATAACATCATTTTATTCAATAAAGAAACATAAAAAAACGGTTAAAGTAGATAATCTTTTGAAATTATTTTTTTTGAAAATGGTATTTAATGATTTCAAACAAATGTATTAAATACATAAATATATATGACAATAAAACGAGAAACTTAAGTAAGATGAAAATTATCAGTAAATCGACAATTAAATTCAAAAGTAAAAGATAAAAACATATATTTAATTTAGATTGTGATGCATAATCATAAACTAATATCAAGATTGCTATCATAGCAATGAACATAAAATATGGCGAAGAGAAAACTTATAAAAAACGCTATTAACATGTTCTTAAAGATATCCATTTTGTACAATTTTCTCTTGTTTTGGTTAACCTTTTTCTGTTATATTACAAATTTATTTATATATATATATATTATATAAACTTATTTTTAGTTTAAAACTTAATTTATCAAAAGTCTTCTCATTTCTTTCTTTAGATTGTTGTCAAAATAACATAATGATAATAACATATTTACTTATTTAGATTTAAAAACAAATGTAATTATTAATTATTTATGTATTTTTAAATATTAAATTAATTATCTGTTATTTAGGAATTGAAATAGAGATATAATATATAATATAACATCATTTTATTCAATAAATAAGCAGAAGGTTAAAATAGATAATTCTATGAAATTATTATTTTTTAAATGTTATTCAATCATTTCAAATAAGTTTATTAAATACATAAAGATATAGGAAGTAAAAAAGACATTTAAATAAGATGAAAATTATTAATTAATATTAAACAGTATGACACAATATTATATAAAAGTTTGCAAATAAATATTATAACAATGTTCATATTATAAAACTAGGAGGAAATATATAGAACTAGACTCACGACGAAAGAAAGATTAATAAAAATAATTGTATTTCCTAATTAGAACATAATTATAATTATATTAATTATTTTACACATTAAATTAATTTTAAATGACTTATTTTGTAAAAGCTTGGCATACTGAAGAAAAAAAAAAGAAAATATTTTTAAGATAATTTTAAATTTAATAAAATCTTAGCTAATAATTGTAAGGATCTAAATTTTTTAAAACTTCAGAATTACATCAATCTAAGAAATAATTTATTTAATCATATTCTACTTTCATTGTATAACTTGAATTTTTTATTTTATTTATACATAATTTTAATATGTGATAACTAATGTATATAGTTTTACATAATATTTATTTTAATTTATTCATATAAGATAAAGACTATTTGTGAATAATAACACAAGACGCACGCACAAAACAATTACAAAATATACATGAATTATAATTTTGTGTTGGATTGAGAATTTCATAAATATTTGATAGTAAATCGTATGAAAATAACTAAAACATACAGGAATATTTTAAAATATACAAGTATAATTTGTATTTTAAAATATTAGAATTATATAACACAAACAAATAATATAATATTGAACTTTGTGATTTTTATCGAATGTAATAAAATTATATACAAAGTTTAGGTCTTGGTTTCATCTATAATAATAGTTTGCATAACTAAATTACTATCAAATTTAGTATAATTTATTATTCATCTAATGTTTGCATATAATGATATAGTTTTTGAACAAACAATTTAAAGAAACAAATCGAAAAATTTGCCTTCAAACCAAAATTAATTTTTGCGTAAAATTTTTATACGAAACATATGCAAGTAAATATTTTTTTTAATTTAATTTTCTTAAAGTACATAAAATTATATACCAATTATTTTAATATAATGGCAATAGATCAATTAAAGATATTTTTAAAAGTTATAAAATTGACTATAATTGTCTTGTGAAAACGTGGTCGACCAAATATTTAATTATTTATATTTTTATATTTTGTTATTTTTACAATTTTTATTTGCCTAGATCTTTTAGAAACTTTAAAAAAGTTTACTCAAATTGATATGATTTTTGTATTTCATTCTAGTGATGTTGTTTGGGTGATGGATACATAGTGTTTATGGATTATTTATCTTTAAGATACAACAACATATGCCGGAAATACATTTTCCGTAGAACTGAAAATTTGTAGTTTCACAAAATTTCTCACATCTTAAATCTCATTCGCTATCACATGGATTGTAACACTTTTTGTACTCTGTCTTTATTCCAAAAACCTATTTAACAATTTCAATAAACCGATATTAAAATTCAAAAAAGAAAGATCAAAACAAATTATTAAATTAAAGTGTGATGAATAATCATAAACTAGTACCATGATTGTTATCAGAACCATGAACATAAGATATGGCGAAGAGAAAACTTATAACAAACGCTATTAGCATATTCTTATAGATATTCATTTTGTAGAATTTCTCTTGTTTTGGTTAACCTTGTTATGTTATATTACATATATATATATAGTATCATAACATATATAAAACTATTTTTTAGCTCAAAACTTAATTTATTGAGAATCTTCTCATTTATTTCTCTAGATTTTAGTCAAAATAACATAATGATAATAACATAATTACCTATTTAAATTTTTTTTAAAACCATAATTATTAGTGATTTATGTACTTTTAAACTTTAAATTAATTGTTTGTTATTTAGGAATTAAAATAGAGATAATATCTAATGATAACATCATTTTATTCAATAAAGAAACATAATTGACGGTTAAAGTAGATAATCTTTTGAAATTATATTTTTGAAAATGGTATTCAATGATTTCAAACAAATGTATTAAATACATAAATATATAGGACTGTAAAACGAGAAACTTAAGTAAGATGAAAATTATCAGTAAATCGACATTAAAATTCAAAAATGAAAGATAAAAACATATATTTAAATTAGATTGTGATGTATAATCATAAAATAATATCAAGATTGCTATAAGAGCAATGAACATAAGATATGGCGAAGAGAAAACTTATAACAAACTAGATTTATACCCACGCCGTGCGTGGGAAAAAATAATCATAAATTATATTTTATTAGTAAATATAAATTAAATATTTATATAATTTTTATTTTTATTTAAAATTACTTTAACATTAATTTTTGTATATATAAATTAAAAAAATACTTATTGTTTTACGAATTTAATAGTATTTTTTGGTTAGTTTAATAAAATATATTAATTCTCTAACCAAATTAATAACAGTGACATATATTGTAGTTATTTTAATAAGTTAAGCTCATTTATATATTTATTTGAAATTTACTGTAGTGATAATATGTCAGCATGATATTTTCTTAATAACACGTCAAAGTAAAGTTATTTTTTAAATGTTTTTCAAATAATATATTAGGAATTACGATAGTAACTTAAATCTATTTATATTTATTTGAAATTATTTATAAATTAACGTATAAAAAATTTAAAGAAATAAAAATTATTATTTTTACAAATGTAATTGTATTTTTTGTTTACTTTAATTAAATATATTTATTCTCTAACCAAATTGATATTAATAGCATGTATTGTAACTATTATAGTAATTTAAACACTTTTATATATTTAATCTGAAACTCGCTGTGGTGTTGACACCTCAGCATGATATTTTTGTTATTAACACGTCAGAGTAAGATTACTTTGTTAAAAAGTTTCTCAAATAATATATTAGGGATGATATTAGCATGTTATTAAAGATATCCATTTTGTATAATTTTCTCTTATTTTGATTAACTTTTTCTGTTATATTACATATTTATATATATATATATAATATCAGAACATATATAAATTTATTTTTAGCTTAAAACTTAATTTATCAAAAGTCTTCTCATTTATTTCTTTAAATTGTAGTCAAAATAACATAATGATAATAACATATTTACCTATTTAGATTTAGGTGAACATGGTCATCATGGCTTCGGTTGCTTCTCTATTTTCTTCAGCCATTGTGCTACAAAGAAAGAAGACAAGTTATGATACTTCTAAATTATTATGAGGGTTTTCTGTTATAAAGGGGGATTCGAAAATGTAAAAAGGAAAAAATCTGAGAATTGGAAATTCAAAAATATGAAGATTTGAAAAAAGGAAACTTTCTTGACAACTTGTGCTAGCTGTCCAATTCGAATTCCTTTGGTATTTTTCCTATTTTCTTTTTCTTTTCTTTTAGTTTAACTTAAAAATAAAGTAAATATGATTTAAACAAAAGGAAAATGTAAATGGTAATGCCAAAGTGAATCTAAACCCTAGTGATACACGTAGAAGGCTAGATGCACTCGGTTTGGAGTTTGATGTTATTTTTTTGATTTTTCTTGAATGCGACTTAAACTAATGCAAGAACTAAAAACAAAACAAGGTAAAGGATAGAAACAACCTGGTTTAGGAGCTTTAAGCTCTGATACCAAAATGATACAAGCCTTGATTCAAGGATGTATGCGCATGGGCTGTTTGGAAAAGTTTAGGTGAGAAACTCGACCTTAGACTTCTGGGATAGGGGTTTTTGGGTTGGTATTCGATGGAAAGGTCAAGTGAACCACACGAGGGGTGATGAACCTCGTGATAAATCACAAACTTAGAGCTAGGAGGGCTGGTCTCAACTAGATTCTAAGCGCACAAGATTCTTGAGAGAAAACTTGTTGGGGAAAAGTTCTATCTTTATTAATATCAAAAAGGTTGTCGAACTACAATGCTGGAAGGATCCTTATTAATATGCTCGAAAACTTGACCTTCTAGGGTCGACCCAAATAAGAAAAGGAAAACTTACAAAAGTGCACAAAAGGAAAAGATACAAAAGTGTATAATCGAAAAAGAACCTATTCCTAAAATGTCTTTGACTCAATAAAAGTAAATATTCTAGGTCCTACCCTGCAAAACAGAAAGAGGCATATATTCGAATTGAAACTTACCTTAACTTACTTCATGGCCAAGAAATGGAAGGTGGCCGTCCTTGTGGCATGCACGCGCCTTGCTCCTAGTCTTCGACTTGGAGTAGGGTTAAGAATCTTTGGGCTCTGACCTCTCTTTCCACTAAAGCCCAAGTCTCTGATGTTCCTTGTGTTGTTGAGAAGCCATTGGACTCTTCCTTGCATTTTTGGCCCATTGTCCTTAGTCGATCTTCCTCTAGGAGCTTGTCGACCCATAAGCTGAATTTGTGGAAGAGTGCCCTTGATCTGCTTCTTGTCATTGCTCCTTGAGGTACCACTGTTGTAGATACTTCCTCTAGGTGCATGTCCTGGATCTGGTAGCTCATTTGGTCCGAGTCCTCTTGTGTAGAAGTGGAAATGCGCGTGTACTCGGCTGGATCGGCTGTACCGGTTGGATTGTGCGAGGTACTGGCCGGAATGCCTTTAGGACCGGCCAAGTTGATCCCGGAGTTGGCGGCATCACTAGAGGGACCGGCGGTGTAATCCACGTCGCCACCAAGTGTGCCGGAAGCTTGGGCCTCTCCGCCGGCAATGCTGGTTGCTGTGGTCCTTGTGGTCGAGGGTCCGGCGGTACTGCTTGGGCCGGCAGGCGTGCCAGATGGTCCGGCTGTCTCGGGCAAGCTTCCTGGTCGGCCAGTCTGGTCTCCTGGCTGGATGTACGACCTGATGTCCTCATCATCCGGCCATGTCGCCAATTGAGCCAGCCATGTCGGGCAGGTCTTCTGGTCGGTCATCTTGTTGGTGAGGTCCTTCTGGCCAGCCATTGGATCTGGTGCCCTCATCATCCCCTCCATCTTCAGTAGGTTTTGTCCTCAAAACTGGATAATCTTCAGTAGGTTTTTTCCTCAAAACTGGATCATCTGCAAGCAAGAGAGCTAAATCAGCCACGTTGAAAGTGTTAGACAGATTAAACTCACCTGGTAGCTCAAGCTGGTAGGTATTGTTGTTGATCCTCTTGAGGATTCTGAATGGCCCATCTCCTCTGGACGCTAGCTTGGAACTCCTTAAGTGGGGTAACTTCTCTTTCCTGAGGTGTAGCCACACCCAATCGCCTGGTTGGAAGATCATCTCCTTTCGTCCCTTGTTGGCATGAGTCACGTACTGTCCGGTCCTCTTCTCTAGGTTCTCCATGATCTTCTGGTGTAGCTTCTTGAAAAATTCTGCTTTGGACTCTCCGTTCAGGTTGGTCATTTCAGCTGGTGGCAGTGAGGTCTGCTCTGAAGGCGTTTGAGGATTGAAGCCATAGACAACTTCACATCGTGTCTTCTTGGTGGCCAAGTGCACGACACTGTTGTAGGCAAACTTTATGAATGATAGGCACTCCATCCATGTTTTTGGTTCTTCCCAAGTGTGGTTTTGAGAAGAGTAAAGTCCGGTTGACCACCTATGTTTGGCCATTAGTTTGAGGGTGGCACGTGGTGGAGAACAAAAGATTGGTGCCTATTTTCCTCCAAAGGGTCTTCCTGATATGACTGAAGAACTTTGTTTCTCGATCTGACACAATGATCTTTGGTACTCCATGAAGGCGCACTATCTCCTTAAAGATTACTGATGCTGTTTATGTGGCATCATTGACATTTTCCCAAGGTATGAAGTGGCCTATCTTTGAAAAGAGATCTACCACTACAAAGATCGCATCCTTGTGGTTGATCTTGGGCAGGCCTAGAACGAAGTCCATCGAAATGTCTACCCAAGGATGTTTTGGTATGGGTAGGGGGAGATACAACCCTTGAGGGTGCACTCTGGACTTGGCCTTCTTGCAAGTTACACATCTTGCACAGTGGGATTCTACGACCTTCTTGATGTGTGGCCAGTAGAAGTTCTACTTGACCAAAGGAAGGGTCTTATCGACGCCAAAATGACTCATGGCCTCCACCATAAGCTTCTCATGTAATGAGCTCTTGTAAAGATCCATGAGGTATGCACAACCTCCTTTCTCGGAACAAGAATCCATCATGAAGATAGAACTTGCTGTGACTCTGGTACAAGCCTTGATTCAAGGCTGTGACACTCTCGGACAGGTTGGAGAAGTTTAGGTGAGAAATTCGGCCTTAGGCTTCTGAAGTGGGGTTTCATGGTGTGTGATGGGTGGTGGGGTGAAGTGAACCACACAAGGTATGGAAGGCCTTGTGATAATTCACAATATTTGAACTAGGAGGGCTGGTGATGAGGGCATCAGATTGTCTGGCCGGCCAGAAGACCAGAATGGGACCAGAATGCTTGCCCGAGACAGCCGGGCCATTTGGCACGTCTGCCGGCCCAAGCGGTACCCCCGGCCCGATGATCAGCTGGGCCGGGCCGATCAACATTTTTGGCAGAGAGGCCCAAACCTCCGGCCCAACTGGCAGCAACATAAATGACACCGCCGGACCAACTGGTGATGCCGCCGGCTCAGAAATCAATCTGGCTGGCTCCGATCTCAATTCGGCCAGCTCCTCGCACAATCCAGCCGATCCAGCCGATTGCACCACCATTTCCACATATACACAAGGAGACTCAGATCAACTAAGCTACCAGCTTCAAGGCATGAACCTGGATGAAGTCTCTACACCAGTGGTGCCACCAGGAGCCATGACAAGGAGCAGAACAAGGGCACTCTTCCACAAGTTCAGTTTGTGGGTAGACAAGCTCCTAGAAGATCATCGACAAGGAGCATTGGGCCAAGAATACAACAAAGAGTCCAAAGGCTTCTCAACATTGCAAAGGACTCCAGAGACTTGGGCTCTCATGGCAAAAGAGGTCAGGGCCCAACAATTCATAAACCTACTCCAAGTCGAAGACTAGGGGTTAGGCGTGTGCATGCCACAAGGTCGGCCACCTTTCATTTCATGGCCAAAAGTTAAGAATGGTAAGTTTTCAATTATATACTTGCCTTTTCTGTTTTGCAGGGTAGGAATAGTAAGTTTTACATTTTTGAGTCAAGAACAATTTAGATAGTTGTCCTTTTTCGGTTATTTCCTTTTTGTAATTTTCCTTGTGCACTTTTGTAACTTTTCCATTTTTATTTTGAGTCGACCCTAGAATGTCAAGACTGCTGAGCATATTAATAAGGCTCCTTCAGCATTGTAGTTCGCCAACTTTTTGATATTAATAAAGATAAAACTTTTTCCTAAGAGTTTTTTCTCCTAAAGCTCTTGCGCTTAGAACCCTAGTCGAGACCAGCCCTCCTAGCTTCTAAGTTGTGATTTATCACGAGGTTCATCACCCCTCATATGGTTCACTTCACCTCTCCATCCAATACCCACCAGAAAACCCCCATCCAGAAGCCTAAAGTCGAGTTTCTCGCCTAATCTTCTCCAACCAGTCCACGCGTGTTACAGCCTTGATTCAAGACTTGTATCATTTTGGTATCAGAGCTTAAGCTCCTAAAACCAGGTTGTTTCTATCCTTTAATTTAGTATTAATTCCAATTCGTGCATTAGTTTAAGTCTCATTCAAAAAAATAAAAAAATAAAACTCAAACCGAGTGCATCTAGCTCCTACGTGCATCACTAGGGTTTAGATTCATTCATTGCGACTTTGGTTTTTCCTTTTTGTTTAAGCATAATTTACATTCTTAATTAAGTTAAATCAAAAGAAAAAAAAAGAAAACGATCAAGAAAATCAACCAAAAAAGATGTAGGAGATTTGAGCATTAATTGTTAGAAAGTTTCCTTTTTCTCAAATATTCCTTTTGTTCTATTTGCATCTTCTACTACAAAAAAACACTCCTAATAAATTTAGGAGCAAATTAACTTGTTTTTCTTCTTGTAGCACACGATGGCTGAAGGAAACCAAGATGAAACCGAGGCCATGATGGCCATGTTCACCACCCTCCAAACACAACTCGCATCAATCGGCGAGAGGCTGGAGCGCGTGGAGAGGCCGGTGAGATTCTAGGCCATAAGGCACGTGAGGGCAGACCAAGACCTTGCTGAAGGTCCTGATCACCCTAGGACACGGCCAGAATAGGAGGATCCCCAGACGGATGGAGATGAGGACGCACAGCCTCATGGCTATCACCCTAGGCCAAGAGGACCTCCACGGCAACCAGAAGCAGAGGGCAATGGCTACGAGCCCTATGGTCATCACCAGAGACCAAGGATGCCCCCTAGACATCATGAGGATGGACATGACTATGCCTACAATTGGGTAAACAATCATGATGTCAAGCTAACATGATGAGGATATCATGTCGTATGTCCGGCCAGGAGACCAGACTGGCCAACCAGGAAGCTTGCCCGAGACAGCCGAGCCATTTGGCACGTCTGCCGGCCCAAGCAGTACCGGCAGACCCTCGACCAATAGGACCGGACCGATCAGCATTGCCGGCGGAGAGGCCCAATGATGAGGACATCAGGTCGTACATCCTGCCAGGAGACCAGACTGGCCGACCAGGAAGCTTGCCCGAGACAGCAGGACCATCTGGCGCGCCTGCCGGACCAGACAGTACCGCCGGACCCTCGACCTATAGGACCAGACCGGTCAACATCGCCGGCCGAGAGGCCCAAGCTTCCGGCACACTTGGTGGGGACGTGAATGACACCGCCGGTCCCCCTGATGACACCGCCGACTCCGGGATCAACTTGGCCGGTCCTGAAGTCATTCCGGCCAGTACCGCGCATAGAGACTTGGGCTTTAGTAGCAAGAGAGGTCAAGGCCCAGAGATTTGTAACCCTACTCCAAGTCAAAGACTAGGAGCAAGGCGCGTGCATGCCACAAGGACGGCCACCTTCCATTTCTTGGCCGTGAGGTGAGTTAAGGTAAGTTTACATTCGAATATATGCCTCTTTTTGTTTTGCAGGGTAGGATCTAGTTGCTTTACATTTTTGAGTCAAGAACATTTTAGGAATAGGTCCTTTTTCGGTTATGCACTTTTGTATCTTTTCCTTTTGTGCACTTTTGTAAACTTTCCTTTTTGTTTATTTGTGTCGACCCTAGAAGGTCAAGCTGTCGAGCATATTAATAAGGCTCCTTCCAGCATTGTAGTTCGACAACCTTTTTGATATTAATAAAGTAGAACTTTTTCCTACAAGCTTTCTCTCGAAAGAGACTTGTGCGCTTAGAACCTAGTTGAGACCAGCCCTCCTAGCTCTAAGTTTGTGATTTATCACGAGGTTCATCACCCCTCATGTGGTTCACTTCACCCTTCCATCGTTTACCAACCAGAAAACCCTTATCCAGAAACCTAAGGTTGAGTTTCTCACCTAATCTTCTACAAACAGCCCACGCGCATCCAAGCCTTGAATCGAGGCTTGTATCATTTTGGTATCAGAGCTTAAAGCTCCTAAACCAGGTTGTTTCTATCCTAAGGGTCCTGAGTACCTTAGGACATGGCACGAACAGGAGGAACCCCAGCCAGATGGAGATGAGGACACACAACCTCATAACTATCACCATAGGCCGAGAGGACCTCCACGGCAACCAGAGGGAGAAGATGATGGCTTTGAGCCATATGGTCTTCACCAGAGACCCAGAATGCCTCCTAGACGTCATGAGGATGGAGATGAACACACCTACAACCGGGTAATTCATCCTGATGTTAAACTAACTCCTCCAAGTTTTGCAGGAAAAGTAGACCCTGAGGCTTACCTAGATTGGGAGAAGCGAATGGACCATATTTTTGATCACTACAACCAACCAGGACCTAGGAGACTCTCAATGGCAGTAGCACAACTCACGGACAATGCCCTCATCTGGTGGGATCGTGAGGTATCTGACAGAAGGAGGAAGAGAATGAGACCCGTAGACTCATGGGTCGACATGAAAGACATCATGCGACAAAGGTTTGTTCCACCTTACTTTCATAGGGATTTGCAACGACGTTTTCGTACTCTTAAGCAGGGTACCAGATCAGTAGAGGAATACTATGAAGAGTTCGAGAAGTTAAGGAACAGATTGGAGCTCAATGATGATGAAGAAGCATTGATGGCACAATTCTTGGATGGACTCCAAGAAAGGATCAGCTGCAAGGTGGAAAGGCAAATCTACAACGACTTCAAAGATTTGTTCCACCTATCTGTGCAAGCTGAACAGCACATCAAACGTAAGAGCCAAGACATCCGCAGCAAGCCTAAGACACCTTGGGCACCAAGCAACATGCCTAAGACCGTAGGCAAAGGCAAAAGCGTAGAGATCGAGTCAAGGTTCAAGAGCAAGCCTCCTGAACCCACCCATGACCAGAGAGAGCCTGGTAAGTCTTCTAACCCTCAAAGATCACGTGACATAGCTTGTTTCAAGTGCAGGGGACGTGGACACATCTCAAGGGAGTGCCCAAACAACTGAGTCATGCTGATTACGGAGGCAGGAGAATATGAGTCCCAAGATGAAGAGGACTATGAGCCAGAAGGAGAATATGGTGACATTGAGTACCCTGATGTGGGGGAAGTGCTGGTCACTAGACGTATCCTCAGTGCAATGGTGGATCTTTCAGAGACCATCCAAAGGGAGAACATCTTCCACAGCCGTTGCACCATCAAGGGCAAGGTATGTAACCTCATCATAGATGGTGGTTCTTGCACTAACGTTGCTAGTGCATATATGGTTGATAAGCTAGGTCTAGAGAGGACACGGCATCCTCGACCCTATAGACTGAGATGGCTCGATGACAAAGTGGAGCTCAAGATTCATGAGCAAGTCACTGTGCCATTCAGTGTGGGCAAGTACCAGGATCAAGTCGTGTGCGACGTGGTGCCCATGCAAGCTGGCCATCTTCTACTAGGAAGGCCATGGCAGTTTGACAAAGAGACCAGGCATGATGGCAGAACCAATCTCTACACCTTCGTGCATGACAAGAGAAAGGTCAGCCTAGCTCCTCTTACACCTGCCCAAGTACATGAGCTACAACTCCAAATGAGTAAGGAAAAGAAACTTACCAAATCTAATTTTCTTATTCAACCAAGCCATGTCCGGAGAGCTTTAGCCTCGAAGGATTTAATGTTACTAATGGTTTTAGAGGAAGTGTTGAGTATAGAACAGGGACAGGTAGAGCTACCTCATGAAGTAGCAAATCTCCTCAACAAATTCCAGGATGTATTTCCAGAGGAGATACCAGCAGGCTTGCCTCCTTTACGTGGCATAGAACACCAGATTGATCTAGTGCCCGGAGCAGCCCTGCCCAACCGGCCAGCCTACCGGATGAGTCCAAAAGAGTCCAAGGAGCTTGAGAAGCAAGTCAAGGAGCTCCTGGAGAAAAGATATGTTCGAGAGAGCCTCAGTCCATGTGCTGTACCAGTGCTACTAGTGCCCAAGAAGGATGGGACTTGGCGCATGTGCGTGGACTGCCGAGCAATCAACAACATCACAGTCAAGTATAGGCATCCAATACCACGACTGGATGACATGCTAGATGAGCTGAGTGGAGCCACGGTCTTCTCCAAGATAGACCTCAAAAATGGATACCACCAGGTAAGAATGAAGGAAGGTGATGAGTGGAAGACTGCTTTCAAGACAAAGCAAGCTACGAGTGGACAGTCATGCCATTTGGCTTGACTAATGCCCCAAGCACCTTCATGCGCCTTATGAACCAAGTTCTTAGGGCGTACATCAGTAAGTTCATAGTAGTTTATTTTGATGACATATTGGTTTATAGTAAGTGCCTACGGGAACACCTCACACATCTTGAGATGGTACTTAAAACCCTTCGACAAGAAGAGCTTTATGCCAATCTCAAGAAGTGCACCTTTTGTACTGATGAGCTTGTCTTTTTAGGTTTTGTTGTGAGTTCACAGGGCCTACAGGTTGATGAAGAGAAGATTCGAGCCATACAAGAATGGCCAACACCAGGCAACATCAGCCAAGTGAGGAGCTTCCACGGACTGGCCAGCTTCTATAGGAGATTCGTGCCCAACTTCAGCAGTATTGCCACACCACTGACGGCAGTAGTGAAGAAGAACGTGGGATTTAGCTGGGGAGAAGCTCAGGAGAAGGCATTCCAGGCCTTGAATGACAGCCTTACACATGCACCAGTGCTAGTCCTGCCCGACTTCAACAAGACGTTTGAAGTGGAGTGTGGTGCCTCTGGAATAGACATAGGAGCAGTGCTAACCCAAGGAGGGAGACCAGTGGCATACTTCAGTGAGAAGCTAGGTGGTGCCTCACTGAACTACCCCACTTATGACAAGGAGCTCTATGCCCTTGTCCGAGCATTGGAGACTTGGCAGCATTACTTGCTGTCCAAGGAGTTTGTGATCCACACTGATCACGAGACTCTCAAACACCTCAGAGGGCAAACCAATCTCAAGAGGAGACATGCCAGGTGGATGGAGTTCATAGAGACCTTCCCGTACGTCATCAAGTACAAGAACAGCAAAGACAATGTGGTAGCCGATGCACTATCAAGGAGGTTTGCCTTGATATCAACCATGGAGGCAAAGGTCCTAGGATTCGAGCACATCAAGGACCTATACAAGGATGATCCTGAATTTGCTGAGAGCTACAAGGAGTGTGGCACAGGGAGTCATGGCAAGTTTTACATCCATGAGGGATTCTTGTTCCGAGAAAGAAGGCTGTGCATACCACAAGGATCATTAAGGGAGCTTATCATCCGAGAAGCTCATGGAGGAGGACTCATGGGCCACTTTGGTGTCGACAAGACTCTAGCAGTGGTCAAGGAGCACTTCTACTGGCCACACATCAAGAGGACAGTAGAAGCTCATTGTGCAAGATGCATCACTTGCAAGAAGGCAAAGTCCCGAGTGCAACCTCACGGGTTGTATCTCCCACTGCCCATACCTACACATTCATGGGTGGACATCTCAATGGACTTTGTTCTAGGTCTGCCCAAGATCAACCAAAAAGATGCAATCTTTGTACTGGTGGACAGATTCTCCAAGATGGCACACTTTATTCCATGTGCCAATGTCAATGTTGCCACACAAACAGCTGAGCTGTTCTTCAGGGAGATAGTACGGCTTCATGGAGTGCCAAGGACCATCGTATCAGACAGGGACACCAAGTTCCTCAGCCACTTCTGGAGGACCCTTTGGAGAAAGCTAGGCACGAAGCTACTCTTCTCTACCACCTGCCATCCTCAAACCGATGGCCAAACTGAAGTTGTCAACAGGACACTATCAACCCTTCTCAGGACTACACTAGGGAAGAACCTAAAGACTTTGGTGGAGTGCCTGCCATTCATAGAGTTCGCTTACAACCGAGCCATGCACTCAGCAACCAAGAAGACACCATTTGAAGTGGTATACGGCTTCAATCCTCTCACCCCATTGGAGAAAACACCACTACCACCAGCTGAGATGACCAACCTCAACGGAGCATCCAAGGCAGAGTTCATAAGGAGGTTACACCAGAAGGTAGCAGAAAACTTGGAGAAGAGGACCGGACAGTACGTGACTCATGCCAACAAGGGAAGAAAGGAGGTGATCTTTCAACCAGGCGATTGGGTGTGGCTACACCTACGGCAGGAGAGGTTCCCAAACCTAAGGAGTTTTAAGCTAGCACCAAGAGGAGATGGACCATTCAGAGTGCTCTAGAGGATCAACAACAATGCCTACCGGATCGAGCTACCAGGTGAGTTTAATGTGTCCAATACGTTCAATGTTACTGACTTAGCCCCTTTCCATGCAGATGAAACAGTTTTGAGGACAAAACCTACTGAAGAGGGAGGGGATGATGAGGACATCAGGTCGTACATCAAGCCAGGAGACCAGACTGCCCGACCAGGGAGCTTGCCCGAGACAGCCGGGCCATCTGGCACGCCTGCTGGTCCAAGCAGTACCGCCAGACCCTCGACCAATAGGACCAGAGCAACCAGCATTGCCGGCAGAGAGGCCCAAGCTTCCGGCACACTTGGTGGGGACGTGGATGACACCGCCGGTCCCCTTGGAGATGCCACCAACTCCGGGATCAACTTGGCCGGTCCTGAAGGCATTCCGGCCAGTACCTCGCACAGTCCAGCCGGTACAGCCGATCCAGCCGAGTGCACGAGCAAATCAAATTCCACCCAAGGAAACTTGGACCAGATAAGCTACCAGCTTCAGGACAAGCATCTAGAGGAAGTATCCACACCAGTAGTGCCACCAGGAGCAATGACAAGAAGCAGATCAAGGGCACTCTTCCACAAATTCAGCTTATGGGTGGACAAACTTCTAGAGGAAGATCAGCTAAGGACAATGGGCCAGAAGAGCAAAGTAGAGTCCAAAGGCTTCTCAACAACACAAGGGACATCAGAGACTTGGGCTTTAGTGGCAAGAGAGGTCAGGGCCCAAAGATTCTTAACCCTACTCCAAGTCGAAGACTAGGAGCAAAGCGCGTACATGCCACAAGGACGGCCACCTTCCATTTCTTGGCCATGAGGTAAGTTAAGGTAAGTTTCAATTCGAATATATACCTCTTTCTGTTTTTCAGGGTAGGATCTAGATGCTTTACATTTTTGAGTCAAGAACATTTTAGGAATAGGTCATTTTTTTGGTTATACACTTTTGTATCTTTTCCAATTGTGCGCTTTTGTAAACTTTCCTTTTCTTTATTTGAGTCGACCCTAGAAGGTCAAGCTGTCGAGCATATTAATAAGGCTCCTTCCAGCATTTTAGTTTGACAACCTTTTTGATATTAATAAAGATAGAACTTTTTTCCCAACAAGTTTTCTCTCAAGAATCTTGTGCGCTTAGAATCTAGTTGAGACCAGCCCTCCTAGCTCTAAGTTTGTGATTTATCACGAGGTTCATCACCCCTCGTGTGGTTCACTTCACCTTTCCATCAAATACCAACCCAAAAACCCCTATCCAAGAAGTCTAAGGTCGAGTTTCTCACCTAAACTTCTCCAAACAGCTCACGCGCATACATCCTTGAATCAAGGCTTGTATCACTATCTATCCAGGCTGAGCAGCACATCAGGCGTAAGAGCCAAGACCTACGCAGCAAGCCTAAGACACCTTGGGCACCAAGCATTGGCACCAAGCCCGTAGACAAGGCCAAGAGTGTAGAAATCGAATCACGGTTCAAGAGCAAGCCTCCTGAGCAAACCCGTGACCAGAGAGAGCCTAGGAAGTCTTCTAACCCTTAGAGATCACGTGACATCACTTTTTTTAAGTGTAGGGGTCACGGTCACATCTCAAGGGAGTGCCCAAAGAACCTAGTCATGCTGATTACGGAAGTTGGAGAGTATGAGTCTAAAGATGAAGAGGATTGTGAACCAGAAGGAGAATACTGTGCCACTGAGTACCCTGATGTGGGGGAAGTGCTGGTCACTAGATGCATTCTCAGTGCAATGGTAGATCCCTCCGAGACCATTCAAAGGGAGAACATCTTCTACACCCGGTGCACCATCAAGGGCAAGGTATGTAACCTCATCATAGATGGTGGTTCTTGCACTAACGTGGCTAGTGCGTATATGGTTGATAAGCTAGGTCTATAGAAGACAAAGCACCCCCGGCCATATAGACTGAGATGGCTAGATGACAAGGTGGAGCTCAAGATCCATGAGCAAGTAATCGTGCCATTCAATATAGGCAGATACAAGGACCAGGTAGTCTGTGATGTAGTACCTATGCAAGCTGGCCATCTTCTGCTAGGAAGGCCATGGCAGTTTGACAAGGAGACAAAGCATGATGGCCGAACTAATGTCTACACATTTGTGCACGATAAGAGAAAGGTCAGCCTAGCTCCTCTCATACCTGCCCAGGTACATGAGCTACAACAGCAAATGAGTAAGGAAAAGAAACTCATTAAATCTAACTCTCTCATTCAACCAAGTCATGTCCGGAGAGCTTTAGCCTCAAAGGACTTAATGTTACTAAAGGTTTTCAAAGAGGTTATGAGTGTAGAGAAAGAACAGGTAGAGCTACCTCCTGAAGTAACAGCCCTCCTCAACAATATCCAGGATGTATTCCCTGAGGAGATACCAGCAGGCTTGCCTTTCTTATGCGGCATAGAGCACCAGATCGATCTTGTGCCCGGAGCAGCCTTACCCAATCGACCAGCCTACCGGATGAGTCCAGAGGAGTCCAAGGAGCTTGAGAAGCAGGTTAAGGAGCTCCTGGAGAAAGGCTATGTTCGAGAGAGCCTCAGTTCATGTGCCGTACCAGTGCTGCTAGTCCCTAAGAAGGATGGGACTTGGAGGATGTGTGTGGACTGCCGAGCAATCAACAGCATCACAGTCATGTACCGGCATCCTATACCACGGCTGGATGACATGCTAGATGAACTGAGTGGAGCTACGGTCTTCTCCAAGATAGACCTCAAGAGTGGATACCACCAGGTCAGAATGAAAGAGGGTGATGAGTGGAAGACTGCTTTCAAGACAAAGCAAGGCCTCTACGAGTGGACAGTCATGCCATTTGGCTTGACTAATGTCCCAAGCACCTTCATGCACCTTATGAACCAAGTTCTTAGGGCGTACATCGGTAAGTTTTTAGTGGTCTATTTTGATGATATACTTGTTTACAGTAAGTGCCTACGGGAACACCTTACACATCTTGAGATGGTGCTTAAAACCCTTCGACAAGAAGAGCTTTATGCCAATCTCAAGAAGTGCATCTTTTTTACTGACAAGCTTGTTTTCTTAGGCTTTGTTGTAAGTTCACAGGGCTTACAGGTTGATGAGGAAAAGTTCGAGCCATACAAGAATGGCCAACACCGAGCAACATCAGCCAAGTGAGAAGCTTCCACGGCCTGGTCAGCTTCTACAGGAGATTTGTGGCAAACTTCAGCAGCATTGCCTCACCACTGACGGCAGTAGTGAAGAAGAATGTGGGATTGAGCTGGGGAGAAGCTCAAGAGAAGGCATTCCAGGCCTTGAAGGACAGCCTCACGCATGCACCAGTACTAGTCCTGCCCGACTTCAACAAGACATTTGAAATGGAGTGCGATGCCTCTGGAATAGGCATAGGAGCAGTGCTGACCCAAGGAGGGAGGCCAGTGGCATACTTCAGTGAGAAGTTAGGTGGGGCCTCACTGAATTACCCCACCTACGACAAGGAGCTCTATGCCCTAGTTTGAGCCTTGGAAACTTGGCAACATTACTTGTTGTCCAAGGAGTTTGTGATCCACACTGCTCACGAGACTCTCAAACACCTCAGAGGGCAAACCAATCTCAAGAGTAGACATGCTAGGTGGATGGAGTTGATAGAAATCTTCCCTTACGTCATCAGGTACAAGAAGGGCAAGGATAATGTGGTAGCCGATGCACTATCAAGACGGTTTGCTTTAATATCTACCATGGAAGCAAAGGTCCTAAGATTTGAGCACATCAAGGACTTGTATAAGGATGATCCTGACTTTTCTGAGAGCTACAAGGGGTGTGGCACAGGGAGTCATGGCAAGTTCTACATCCATGATGGGTTCTTGTTCCAGGAAAGAAGGCTGTGCATACCACAAAGATCTCTACGAGAGCTTATCACCCGAGAAGTTCATGGAGGAGGTCTTATGGGCCACTTTGGTGTTCAAAAGACACTAGCAGTGGTGAAGGAGCACTTCTACTCGCCACACATCAATTGGTCAGTAGAAGCCCATTGTGCAAGGTGCATCACTTGCAAGAAGGCAAAGTCCCGAGTGCACCCTCACGGGTTGTATCTCCCTCTGCCCATACCTACACATCCATGGGTGGACATTTCCATGGACTTCATTCTAGGTCTGCCCAAGATCAATCACAAATATGCTATCTTTGTAGTGGTTCACCGATTTTCCAAGATGGCACATTTCATCCCATGTGCCAATGTTAATGATGCCACACAAACAACTGAACTATTCTTCAGGGAGGTAGTGCGACTTCATGGAGTGCCAAGGACCATCGTGTCAGACAGAGACACCAAATTTCTCAGCCACTTCTGGAGGACCCTCTGGAGAAAGCTAGACATGAAGCTGCTCTTCTCTACCACCTGCCATCCTCAGACCGATGGCCAAACTGAAGTAGTTAATCAGACATTGTCGACTCTTCTCAGGACCACACTAGGGAAGAACCTCAAGACATGGGTTGAGTGCCTGACATTCATAGAGTTTGCGTACAACTGAGCAGTACATTAAGCCATAAAGAAGACCCTTTTTGAAGTGGTCTACAGCTTCAACCCTCAGACGCCTTTGGAGCAAACACCACTGCCACCAGTAGAAATGACGAACCTCAATGGAGCATCTAAGGCAGAATTCATCAAGAAAATACACCAGAAGGTAGCAGAGAACCTGGAAAAGAGGACTGGGCTGTACGTGACTCACACCAACAAGAAGAGAAGAGAGATGATTTTTCAACCAGGCGATTGGGTGTGGCTACACCTTCGGCAAGAGAGGTTCTGATGAGACATCAGGTCGTATGTCCAGCCAGAAGACCAGACTGGACGACCAGGAAGCTTGCCGGAGACAGCCGGGCCATTTGGCACGTCTGCCGGCCCAAGCAGTACTGCCGGACCCTCGACCAATAGGACCCAACCGATCAGCATTGCCGGCAGAGAGGCCCAAGCTTCCGGCACACTTGGTGGCGACGTGGATGACACCGCCGGTACCCTTGGTGATGCCGCCGACTCCGGGATCAACTTGGCCGGTCCTGAAGGCATTCCGGCCAGCACCTCGCACAGTCCAGCCGGTACAGCCGATCCAGCCGAGTACATGAGAATTTAAACTTCTACACAAGGAAACTCGGACCAGATAAGCTACCAGCTTCAGGACATGCATCTAGAGGAAGTCTCCACACCAGTAGTTCCACCAGGAGCAATGACAAGGAGCAGATCAAGAGCACTCTTCCACAAGTTCAGCTTATGGGTCGACAAGCTCCTAGAGGAAGATCGACTAAGGTCAATGGGCCAGAAGTGCAAAGAAGAGTCCAAAGGCTTCTAAACAATGCAAGAGACTTCACAGACTTGGGCTTTAGTGGCAAGAGAGGTCAGGGCCCAAAGATTCCTAACCCTACTCCAAGTCGAAGACTAGGAGCAAGGCGCATGCATGCCACAAGGACGGCGACCTTCCATTTCTTGGCTGTGAGGTAAGTAAGGTAAGTTTCAATTCGAATATATGCCTCTTTGCATTTTGCAGGATAGGATCTAGATTGTTTACATTTTTGAGTCAAGAACATTTTAGGAATAGGTCCTTTTTTCGGTTATGCACTTTTGTATCTTTTCCATTTGTGCACTTTTGTAAACTTTCCTTTTCTTTATTTTAGTCCATCCTAGAAGGTCAAGCTGTCGAGCATATTAATAAGGCTCCTTCCAGCATTGTAGTTCGACAACCTTTTTGATATTAATAAAGTGCGAATTTTCTCTTTACAAGTTTTTCTCTCAAAGAAGCTTGTGCGCTTAGAACCTAGTTGAGACCAGCCCTCCTAGCTCTAAGTTTGTGATTTATCACGAGGTTCATCCCCCCTCGTGTGGTTCACTTCACCCTTCCATCGAATACCAACCCAAAACCCCCTATCCAAGAAGTCTAAGGTCGAGTTTCTCACCTAACCTTCTCCAAACAGCCCACGCGCATCTAAGCCTTGAATCGAGTCTTGTATCATTTTGGTATCAGAGCTTAAAGATCCTAAACCAGGTTTTTTCTATCCTTTAGCTTGTTTTGTTTCTAGTTCTTGCATTAGTTTAAGTTACATTCAAGAAAAATCAAAAAAATAACATCAAACTCCACACCAAGTGCATCTAGCTCCTACGTGTATCACTAGGGTTTAGATTCACTTTTGCATTGCCATTCACGTTTTCCTTTTTGTTTAAATCATATTTCCATTATTTTTAAGTTAAATTAAAAAGAAAAGAAAAAGAAAATAGGAAAAATACCAAAAGAATTCGAATTGGACAGTTAGCACAAGTTGTCAAGAAAGTTTCCATTTTTTCAAATCTTCCATTTTTTCAAATCTTTCCTTTTCTCAGATTTTCCTTTTTGCATATTTTTTTCGAACTCTCTATATAAGCATCCTCCTAATTGATTCTAGGAGCAGGATAACTTGTTTTCTTCCTTGTAGTACACAATGGGAGAAGAAAATAGAGATGTAACCGAGGCCATGATGGCCATGTTCACCACACTCCAAACGCAACTCGCATCCATAGGCGAGAGATTGGAGCGCGTGGAGAGGCCTGTCAGATTCCAGGCCATACGGCACGTGAGAGCTGAGCAAGACCGTCATGAGGGTCCTGAGCACCTTTGGACACGATACGAACAGGAGGAGCCCCAGCCAGATGGAGATGAGGACACAAAACCTCATAACTATCACCATAGGCCGAGAGGACCTCCACGGCAACCAGAGGCAGAAGATGATGGGTTCGAGCCATATGGTCTTCACCAGAGACTAAGGATGCCTCCTAGAAATCATGAGGATGGAGATGAACACGCCTACAACCGGGTAACTCATCCTGATGTTAAGCTAACTCCTCCAAGTTTTGCAGGAAAAGTAGACCCCGAGGCTTACCTAGATTAGGAGAGAAGAATGGATCATATCTTTGATCATTACAACCAACCAGGGCCTAGGAGAGTCTCAATGGCAGTGGCACAACTCACGGACAATGCCCTCATCTGGTGGGATCGTGAGGTATCTGACAGAAGGAGGAAACGAATGAGGCCCGTAGACTCATGGGTCGACATGAAAGATGTCATGTGACAAAGGTTTGTTCCACCTTACTTTCATAGGGACTTGCAACGTCATTTTCGTACTCTTAAGCAGGGTACTAGATCAGTAGAGGAGTACTATGAAGAGTTCGAGAAGCTAAGGAACAGGCTGGAGCTCAATGTTGATGAAGAAGCATTGATGGCACAATTCTTGGATGGACTCCAAGAAAGAATCAGCCGCAAGGTGGAAAGGCAAATCTACAATGACTTCAAAGACTTGTTCCACCTATCTGTCCAGGCTGAGCAGCACAACAAACGTAAGAGCCAAGACATCCGCAGCAAGACTAAGACACCTTTTGCACCAAGCAATATTCCGAAGCCCGTAGACAAAGGCAAGAGCATAGAGATCGAGTCAAGGTTCAAGAGCAAGCCTCCTGAACCCACCCGTGACCCAAAATAGCCTAGTAAGTCTTCTAACCCTCAAAGATCACGTGACATCACTTCTTTCAAGTGTAGGGGTCGTGGACACATCTCAAGGGAGTGCCCAAACAACCGGGTCATGCGGATTACGGAGGCTGGAGAGTATGAGTCCCAAGATAAAGAGGACTATGAACCAGAGGAAGAATACGGTGACATTGAGTACCCTGATGTGGGGGAAGTGCTGGTCAGTAGACGCATCCTCAGTGCAATGGTGGATCCTTCAGAGACCATCGAAAGGGAGAACATCTTCCACAGCCGTTGCACCATCAAGGGCAAGGTATGTAACCTCATCATAAATGGTGGTTTTTGCACTAACGTTGCTAGTGCATACATGGTTGATAAGCTAGGTCTAGAGAAGACAAGGCACCCTCGACCATATAGACTGAGATGGCTCGATGATAAAGTGGAGCTCAAGATCCATGAGCAAGTCACTGTGCCATTCAGTGTGGGCAAGTACCAAGACCAAGTCGTGTGCGACATGGTGCCCATGCAAGCTGGCCACCTTCTACTAGGAAGGCCATGGCAGTTTGACAAGGAGACCAGGCATGATGGCCGAACCAATCTCTACACTTTCATGCATGACAAGAGAAAGGTCAGCCTAGCTCCTCTCACACCTGCCCAGGTACATGAGCTTCAACAACAAATGAGTAAGGAAAAGAAGCTCATTAAATCTAATTTTCTCATTCAACCAAGTCATGTCCGGAGAGCTTTAGCCTCGAAGGATCTAATGCTACTAATGGTTTTCAAAGAAGTGTTGAATATAGAGAAAGAACAGGTACAGCTACCTCCTGAAGTAGCAAATCTCCTCAACAAGTTCCAGGATGTGTTTCCAGAGGAGATACCAGCAGGCTTGCCTCCTTTACGTGGCATAGAACACCAGATCGACCTAGTGCCCAGAGCAGCCCTGCCCAACCGACCAGCCTACCAGATGAGTCCAGAGGAGTCCAAGGAGCTTGAGAAGCAAGTCAAGGAGCTCCTGGAGAAAGGCTATGTTCGAGAGAGCCTCAGTCCATGTGCCGTACCAGTGCTACTAGTGCCCAAGAAGGATGGGACTTGGCGCATATGTGTGGACTGCCGAGCAATCAACAACATCACAGTCAAGTACCGGCAACCAATACCACGGCTGGATGACATGCTAGATGAGCTGAGTGGAGCCATGATCTTCTCCAAGATAGACCTCAAGAGTGGATACCACCAGGTCAGGATGAAAGAAGGTGATGAATGAAAGACTGCTTTCAAGACAAAGCAAGGGCTCTATGAGTGGACAGTCATGCCATTCGGCTTGACTAATGCCCCAAGCACCTTCATGCGCCTTATGAACCAAGTTCTTAGGGCGTACATCAGTAAGTTTGTAGTAGTTTACTTTGATGATATATTAGTTTATAGTAAGTGCCTACGGGAACACCTCACACATCTTGAGATGGTACTTAAAACCCTTCGACAAGAAGAGCTTTATGCCAATCTCAAGAAGTGCATCTTTTGTACTGATAAACTTGTCTTTTTAGGTTTTGTTGTAAGTTCACAGGACCTACAGGTTGATGAAGAGAAGATTCGAGCCATACAAGAATGGCCAACACCAGGCAACATCAGCCAAGTAAGGAGCTTCCACGGACTGGCCAGCTTCTATAGGAGATTCGTGCCCAACTTCAGCAGTATTGCCTCACCATTGACGGCAGTAGTGAAGAAGAACGTGGGATTCAGCTGGGGAGAAGCTCAAGAGAAGGCATTCCAGGCCTTGAAGGACAGCCTTACACATGCACCAGTGCTAGTCCTGCCCGACTTCAACAAGACATTTGAAGTGGAGTGTGATGCCTCTGGAATAGGCATAGGAGCAGTGCTAACCCAAGGAGGGAGACCAGTGGCATACTTCAGTGAGAAGCTAGGTGGTGCCTCACTGAACTACCCCACTTATGACAAGGAGCTTTATGCCCTTGTCCGAGCATTGGAGACTTGGCAGCATTACTTGCTGTCCAAGGAGTTTGTGATCCACACTGATCATGAGACTCTCAAACACCTCAGAGGGCAAACCAATCTCAAGAGGAGACATGGCAGGTGGATGGAGTTCATAGAGACCTTCCCGTACGTCATCAAGTACAAGAAGGGCAAAGACAATGTGGTAGCCGATGCAATATCAAGGAGGTTTGCCTTGATATCAACCATGGAGGCAAAGGTCCTAGGATTCGAGCACATCAAAGACCTATACAAGGATGATCCTGACTTTGCTTAGAGCTACAAGGAGTGTGACACAGGGAGTCATGGCAAGTTTTACATCCATGAGGGATTCTTGTTCTGAGAGAGAAGGCTGTGCATACCACAAGGATCATTAAGGGAGCTTATCATCCGAGAAGCTCATGGAGGAGGACTCATGGGCCACTTTGGTGTCGACAAGACTCTAGCAGTGGTCAAGGAGCACTTCTACTGCCCACACATCAAGAGGACAGTAGAAGCTCATTGTGCAAGATGCATCACTTGCAAGAAGGCAAAGTTCCGAGTGCAACCTCACGGGTTGTATCTCCCACTGCCTATACCTACACATCCATGGGTGGACATCTCAATGGACTTTGTTCTAGGTCTGCCCAAGATCAACCACAAAGATGAATATTTGTAGTGGTGGACAGATTCTCCAAGATGGCACACTTCATTCCATGTGCCAATGTCAATGATTCCACTCAAACAGCTGAGCTGTTCTTCAGGGAGATAGTATGGCTTCATGGAGTGCCAAGGACCATCGTATCAGACAGGGACACCAAGTTCCTCAGCCACTTCTGGAGGACCCTTTGGAGAAAGCTAGGCACGAAGCTACTCTTCTCTACCACCTGCCATCCTCAAACCGATGGCCAAACTGAAGTTGTCAACAGGACACTATCAACTCTTCTCAGGACAACACTAGGGAAGAACCTCAAGACTTGGGTGGAGTGCCTGCCATTCATAGAGTTCGCTTACAACCGAGCCGTGCACTCAGCAACCAAGAAGACACCATTTGAAGTAGTATACGGCTTCAACCCTCTTACCCCATTGGAGCAAACACCACTGCCACCAGCAGAGATGACCAACCTCAACGGAGCATCCAAGGCAGAGTTCATAAGGAAGTTACACCAGAAGGTAGCAGAAAACTTGGAGAAGGGGACCGGGCAGTACGTGACTCATGCCAACAAGGGAGGAAAGGAGGTGATCTTTCAACCAAACGATTGGGTGTGGCTACACCTACGGCAGGAGAGGTTCCCCAACCTAAGGAGTTCCAAGCTAGCACCAAGGGGATATGGACCATTCAGAGTGCTGGAGAGGATCAACAACAACGCCTACCGGATCGAGCTCCCAGGTGAGTTTAATGTGTCCAACACGTTCAACGTAACTGACTTAGCCCCTTTCCATGCAGATGAAGCAGTTTTGAGGTCGAAACCTACTGAGTAGGGAGGGGATGATGAGGACATCAGGTCGTATGTCCAGCCAGGATACCAGACTGGCCGACCAGGAAGCTTGCCCGAGACAGCCGGGCCATTTGGCACGTCTGCCGGCCCAAGCAGTACTGCCGGACCCTCGACCAATAGGATCCAACCGATCAGCATTGCCGGCGGAGAGGCCCAAGCTTCCGGTACACTTGGTGGCGACGTGGATGACACCGCCGGTCCCCTTGGTGATGCCGCCGACTCCGGGATCAACTTGGCCGGTCCTGAAGGCATTCCGGCCAGTACCTCGCACAGTCCAGCCGGTACAGCCGATCCAGCCGAGTACACGAGCATTTCAACTTCTACACAAGGAAACTCGGACCAGATAAGCTACCACCTTCAGGATATGCATCTAGAGGAAGTCTCCACACCAGTAGTGCCACCAGGAGCAATGACAAGGAGCAGATCAAGAGCACTCTTCCACAAGTTCAGCTTATGGGTCGACAAGCTCCTAGAGGAAGATCGACTAAGGTCAATGGGCCAGAAGTGCAAAGAAGAGTCCAAAGGCTTCTCAACAATGCAAGGGACTTCAGAGACTTGGGCTTTAGTGGCAAGAGAGGTCAGGGCCCAAAGATTCCTAACCCTACTCCAAGTCGAAGACTAGGAAAGGCGCGTGCATGCCACAAGGACGGCCACCTTCCATTTCTTGGCCGTGAGGTAAGTAAGGTAAGTTTCAATTCGAATATATGCCTCTTTCTGTTTTGCAGGGTAGGATCTAGATTGTTTACATTTTTGAGTCAAGAACATTTTAGGAATAGGTCCTTTTTCGGTTATGCACTTTTGTATCTTTTCCATTTGTGCACTTTTGTAAACTTTCCTTTTCTTTATTTGAGTCGACCCTAGAAGGTCAAGCTGTCGAGCATATTAATAAGGCTCCTTCCAGCATTGTAGTTTGACAACCTTTTTGATATTAATAAAGTGCGAATTTTCTCTTTACAAGTTTTTCTCTCAAAGAAGCTTGTGCGCTTAGAACCTAGTTGAGACCAGCCCTCCTAGCTCTAAGTTTGTGATTTATCACAAGGTTCATCACCCCTCGTGTGGTTCACTTCACCCTTCCATCAAATACCAACCCAAAACCCCCTATCCAAGAAGTTTAAGGTCGAGTTTCTCACCTAACCTTCTCCAAACAGCCCACGCGCATATAAGCCTTGAATCGAGGCTTGTATCAGGTTTCCCAACCTAAGGAGTTCCAAGCTGCCCCCAAGAGGAGATGGACCATTCAGAGTACTGGAGAGGATCAAAAACAACGCCTACCGGATCGAGCTTCCAGGTGAGTTTAATGTTTCTAACACATTCAATGTGACTTATTTAGCTCCTTTCCTTGCAGATGAGCCAGTTTTGAGGTCAAAACCTACTGAAGGGGGATGAGATGATGAGGGCATCAGATTGTCTGGCCGGCCAGAAGACCAGAATGGCTGACCAGAATGCTTGCCTGAGACAGCCGGGCCATTTGGCGCATCTGCCGGCCGAAGCGGTACTGCCGGCCCGATGATCAGCCGGGCCGGGCTGATCAACATTACCGGCGGAAAGGCCCAAACCTCTGGCCCAATTAGCAACGTGAATGACACCTCTGGCCCAACTGGTGATGCCGCCGGCTCAGAAACCAATCTGGCCAGCTCCGATCTCAATTCGGCGAGCTCCTTGCACAATCCAGCCGATCCAACCGATTGCACCACCATTTCCACATCTACACAAGGAGAGTCAGATCAACTAAGCTACCAGCTTCAAGGCATGAACCTGGATGACGTCTTTACACCAGTGGTGCCACCAGGAGCCATGATGATGAGGGCATCAGATCATCTGGCCGGCCAGAAGACCAGAATGGCCGACCAGAATGCTTGCCCGAGACAGCCAGGCCATTTGGCGCATCTTCCAGCCCAAGCGGTACCGCCGGCCCTATGATCAGCCGGGCCGGGCCGACCAACGTTTCTGGTGAAGTGGCCCAAACCTCCGGCCCAACTGGCGGCAACGTGAAAAACACCGCCGGCCCAACTGGTGATGCCGCCGGCTCACAACATGACCTGGCCGGCTCCGATGACAATTTGGCCAGCTCCTCACACAATCCATCCGATCCAGCCGATTGCACCACCATTTCCACATCTACACAAGGAGACTCGGATCAACTAAGATATCAACTTTAAGGCATGAACTTGGATGAAGTGTCTACACCAGTGGTGCCACCAGGAGCCATGACAAGGAGCAAAACAAGGGCACTCTTCCACAAGTTCAGTTTGTGAGTAGAAAAGCTCCTAGAAGATCATCGACAAGGAGCATTGGGCCAAGAGTACAAGGAAGAGTCCAAAGGCTTTTCAAAAATGCAAAGGACTCCGGAGACTTGGGCTCTTGTGGCAAAAGAGGTCAGGGCCCAACAATCCAAGTCGAAGACTAGGAGCTAGGTGCGTGCATGCCACAAAGTCGGCCACCTTCTATTTCTTGGCCGAAAGATAAGAACGGTAAGTTTTCAATTATATACTTGCCTTTTCTGTTTTGCAGGGTAGAAATAGTAAGTTCTACATTTATTGAGTCAAGAACAATTTAGGTAGTTGTCCTTTTTTGGTTGTTTCCTTTTTGTAATTTTCCTTGTGCAGTTTTGTAACTCTTCCATTTTTATTTTGCGTCGACCCTAGAAGGTCAAGGCTGCCAAGCATATTAATAAGGCTCCTTCAGCATTATAGTTCGACAACGTTTTGATATTAATAAAGATAGAACTTTCTTCCTAAGAGTTTTTATCCCGAAGCTCTTGCGCTTAGAACCCTAGTTGAGACCAGCCCTCCTAGCTTCTAAGTTGTGATTTATCACGAGGTTCATCACCCCTCGTGTGGTTCACTTCACCTATCCATCCAATACCCACCAGAAACCCCCATCCAGAAGCCTAAGGCCGAGTTTCTGGCCTAATCTTCTCCAACCAGTCCATGCGTGTTACGGCCTTGATTCAAGGCTTGTATCATTTTGGTATCATAGCTTAAGCTCCTAAAACCAGGTTGTTTCTATCCTTTACTTTAGTCTTAATTCCAATTCGTGTATTAGTTTAAGTTTCATTCAAAAAATCAAAAAAATAACATCTAGATTCAAACTGAGTGCATCTAGCTCCTATGTGCATCACTAGGGTTTAGATTCATTCTTTGCATTGCAACTTTGGTTTTTTCCTTTTTGTTTAAGCATAGTTTCCATTCTTCATTAAGTTAAATCAAAAGCCAAAAAAAGAATAGAAAACTACCAAGAAAAATCGACCAAAAGGGATCTATGATATTTGCGCACTAATTGCTAGAAACTTTCCTTTTTTTCTACTCTTTCCTTTTTCTCAAATTTTTCCTTTTCTATTTGCACCTTCTACTATAAAAGAAACTCTCCTAATAGATTCTTAGGAGAAAATTAACTTGTTTTTCTTCTTGTAGCACACGATGGCTGAAGGAAATCAAGATGCAGCCGAGGCCATGATGGCCATGTTCACCACCCTCCAAACACAACTTGCATCAATGGCGAGAGGCTGGAGCGCGTGGAGAGGCCGGTAAGATTCCAGGCCATAAGGCACGTGAGGGCTGACCAAGACCCAGCTGAAGGTCTTGATCACCCTAGGACATGGCCAGAACAGGAGGAGCCCCAGCCCGATGGAGATGAGGACGCACAGCCTCACGGCTATCACCCTAGACCGAGAAGACCTCCACGGCAACCAGAAGCAGAGGGCGATGGCTACGAGCCCTATGGTCATCACCAGAGACCAAGGATACCCCCTAGACATCATGAGGATGGAGATGACTACACATACAAATGGGTAAACAGTCATGATGTTAAGCTAACACCTCCTAGTTTTGCAGGAAAAGTAGACCCCGAGGCCTATCTAGATCACATCTTCGACCATTACAACCAACCAGGCCCTAGGAGAGTCTCCATGGCAGTAGAACAACTCACGGATAATGCCCTCATCTGGTGGGATTTTGAGGCTTCTGACCATAGGAGAAGAAGATTAAGGCCCGTAGACTCTTGGGTCGACATGAAGGACCTCATAAGACAAAGGTTCATACCACCTTATTTCCATAGGGATTTGCAACGACGTTTTCGTACTCTTAAACAGGGCACAAGATCAGTAGAGGAGTACTACGAGAAATTTGAAAGGCTAAGGAACAGGCTGGAGCTCAATGACGATGAGGAGGTGTTGATGGCTCAATTCTTGAATGGAATGCAAGAGAGGATCAGCCGAAACGTGGAGAGACAAATCTACAACGATTTCAAGGACTTGTTCCACCTCTCTGTCCAGGCTGAGCAGCACATCAGGCGTAAGAGCCAAGACCTACACAGCAAGCCTAAGACACCTTGGGCACCAAGCATTGGCACCAAGCCCATAGACAAGGGCAAGAGTGTCGAAATCGAATCACGGTTCAAGAGCAAGCCTCCTGAGCAAACCCATAACCAGATAGAGCCTAGTAAGTCTTCTAACCCTCAGAGATCACGTGACATCACTTGTTTTAAGTGTAGGGGTCACGGTCACATCTCAAGGGAGTGCCCAAACAACCGAGTCATGCTGATCACGGAAGCTGGAGAGTATGAGTCTCAAGATGAAGGGGGCTTTGAACCAGAAGGAGAATATGGTGACATTGAGTACCCTGATGTGGGGGAAGTGCTGGTCACTAGACGCATCCTCAGTGCAATTGTAGACCCCTCCGAGACCATTCAAAGGGAGAACATCTTCCACAGCTGGTGCACCATCAAGGGCAAGGTATGTAATCTCATCATAGATGGTGGCTCTTGCACCAATGTGGCTAGTGCGTATATGGTTGATAAGCTAGGTCTAGAGAAGACAAAGCACCCCTCAGCCATATAGACTGAGATGGCTAGATGACAAGGTGGAGCTCAAGATCCATGAGCAAGTAACCGTGCCATTCAGTGTGGACATATACCAGGACCAGGTAGTCTGTGATGTAGTACCTATGCAAGCTGGCCATCTTCTGCTAGGAAGGCCATGGCAGCTTGACAAGGAGACAAGGCATGATGGCTGAACCAATCTCTACACATTTGTGCATGATAAGAGAAAGGTCAGCCTAGCTCCTCTCACACCTGCCCAGGTACACGAGTTACAACAACAAATGAGTAAGGAAAAGAAACTCATTAAATCTAATTTTCTCATTCAACCGAGTTATGTCCGGAGAACTTTAGCCTCAAAGGACTTAATGTTGCTAATGGTTTTCAAAGAGGTTTTGAGTGTAGAAAAGGAACAGGTATAGCTACCTCCTGAAGTAGCAGTCCCCCTCAACAAGTTCCAGGACGTATTCCCTGAGGAGATACCAGCAGGCTTGCCTCCTTTACACGGCATAGAGCACCAGATCGACCTCATGCCCAGAGTAGCTTTACCCAATCGACCAGCCTACCGGATGAGTCCAGAGGAGTCAAAGGAGCTTGAGAAGCAGGTTAAGGAGCTCCTGGAGAAAGGCTATGTTCGAGAGAGCCTCAGTCCATGTGCCGTACCAGTGCTGCTTGTCCCTAAGAAGGATGGGACTTGGCGAATGTGTGTGGACTGCCGAGGAATCAACAACATCACAGTCAAGTACCAGCATCCTATACCATGGCTGGACGACATGCTAGATGAACTGAGTGGAGCCACCGTCTTCTCCAAGATAGACCTCAAGAGTGGATACCACCAGGTCAGAACGAAAGAGGGTGATGAGTGGAAGACTGCTTTCAAGACAAAGCAAGGCCTCTACGAGTGGACAGTCATGCCATTTGGCTTGATCAATGCCCCAAGCACCTTCATGCACCTTATGAACCAAGTTCTTAGGGCGTACATTAGTAAGTTTGTAGTGGTATATTTTGATGATATACTAGTTTACAGTAAGTGCCTGCGGGAACACCTTACACATCTTGAGATGTTGCTTAAAACCCTTCGACAAGAAGAGCTTTATGCCAATCTCAAGAAGTGTACCTTTTGTACTGACAAGCTTGTTTTCTTAGGCTTTGTTGTAAGTTCACAGGGCTTACAGGTTGATGAAGAAAAGATTCGAGCCATGCAAGAATGGCCAACACCGAGCAACATCAGTCAAGTGAGAAGCTTCCACGGCCTGGCCAGCTTCTACAAAAGATTCGTGCCCAACTTCAGCAGCATTGCCTCACCATTGACGGCAGTAGTGAAGAATGTAGAATTCAGCTGGGGAGAAGCTCAAGAGACGGCATTCCAGGCCTTGAAGGACAGCCTCACGCATGCAACAGGACGTTTGAAGTGGAGTGTGTTGCCTCTGTTATAGGCATATGAGCAGTGTTAACCCAAGCAGGAAGGTCAGTGGCATACTTTAGTGAGAGGTTAGGTGGGGCCTCACTGAATTACCCCACCAACAACAAGGAGCTCTATGCCCTAGTCCGAGCCTTGGAAACTTGGCAACATTACTTCTTGTCCAAGGAGTTTGTGATCCACACTGATCACGAGACTCTCAAACACCTCAGACGGCAAACCAATCTCAAGAGGAGACATGCTAGGTGGATGGAGTTTATAGAAACCTTCCCATACGTCATCAAGTACAAGAAGGGCAAGGATAATGTGGTAGCCGATGCACTATCAAGACGGTTTGCTTTGATATCTACCATGGAAGCAAAGGTCTTAGGATTCGAGCACATCAAGGACCTGTATAGGGATGATCCTAGCTTTGCTGAGAGCTACAAGGAGTGTGGCACAGGGAGTCATGGCAAGTTCTACATCCATGATGGGTTCTTGTTGCCGGAAAGAAGGTTGTGCATACCACAAGGATCTCTACGAGAGCTTATCACCCGAGAAGCTCATGGAGGAGGTCTCATGAGCCACTTTGGTGTTGACAAGACACTAGCAGTGGTCAAGGAGCATTTCTACTGGCCACACATCAAGAGGTCAGTAGAAGCCCATTGTGCAAGGTGCATCACGTGCAAGAAGGCGAAGTCCTGAGTGCACCCTCACGGGTTGTATCTACCTCTGCCCATACCTACACATCCATGGGTGGACATTTCCATGGACTTTGTTCTAGGTCTGCCCAAGATCAACCACAAAGATGCTACCTTTGTAGTGGTGGACCGATTTTCCAAGATGGCACATTTCATCCCATGTGCCAATGTTAATGATGCCACACAAACAGCCGAACTATTCTTAAGGGAGGTAGTGCGACTTCATGGAGTGTAAAGGACCATCATGTCAGACAGAGACACCAAATCTCAGCTACTTCTGGAGGACCCTATGGAAGAAACTAGGCACAAAGCTGCTCTTCTCTACCACCTGCCATCCTCAAAACGATGGCCAAACTGAAGTAGTCAACCGGACATTGTCGACTCTTCTCAGGATCACAGTAGGGAAGAACCTCAAGACATGGGTGGAGTGCCTACCATTCATAGAGTTTGCGTACAATCGAGCAGTGCATTCAGCCACAAAGAAGACCCCTTTTGAAGTGGTCTATGGCTTCAAACCTCAAACACCTTTGGAGCAAACACCACTGCAACCAGCAGAGATGACCAACCTCAATGGAGCATCTAAGGCAGAGTTCATGATACAAGCCTCGAATCAAGGCTGTACGCGCATGGGCTGTTTGGAGAAGGCTAGGTGAGAAACTCGACCTTAGGCTTCTGGATGGGGGTTTTCTGTTTGGTAATGGATGGAAGGGTGAAGTGAACCACACGAGGGGTTATGAACCTCGTGATAAATAACAAACTTAGAGCTAGGAGGGCTGGTCTCGACTAGTTTCTAAGCGCACAAGTCTCTTGAGAGAAAAACTTGTAGAAAAAAATTCGATCTTTATTAATATCAGAAAAAAGTTGTCAAACTACAATGCTGGAATGAGCCTTATTAATATGCTCAACAGCTTGACCTTCTAGGGTCGACTCAAAGAAAAATGGACTTACAAAAGTGCACAAATGGAAAAATTACAAAAGTGAATAACCGAAAAAGGACTTCTACCTAAATTGTCTTTGACTCAAAATGTAAACATTTTAAATCCTACCCTGCAAAACAGAAAAAGGCAAGTATATAATTTGAAAACTTACCATTCTTACCTATCGGCCAAGAAATGGAAGGTGGCCGACCTTGTGGCATGCACGCGCCTAGCTCCTAGTCTTCGACTTGGAGTAGGGTTATGAATCTTTGAGCCCTGACCTCTCTTGCCAATAAAACCCAAGTCTCTGAAGTCCCTTTGATGAGGATATCAGGTCGTACATCCAGCCAGGAGACCAGACTGGCCGACCAGGAAGCTTGCCCGAGACAGCCGGGCCATCTGGCACGCCTGCCGGTCCAAGCAGTACCGCCGGACCCTCGACCAATAGGACCAGAGCAACCAGCATTGCCGGCAGAGAGTCCCAAGCTTCCGGCACACTTGGTGGGAACGTGGGTGACACCGCCGGTCCCCTTGGTGATGCCACCAACTCCGGGATCAACTTGGCCGGTCCTGAAGGCATTCCGGCCAGTACCTCGCACAGTCCAGCCGGTACAGCCGGTCCAGCCGAGTGCAAGAGCAATTCAACTTCCACACAAGGAAACTCGGACCAGATAAGCTACCAGCTTCAGGACATGCATCTAGAGGAAGTATCCACACCAGTAGTGCCACCAGGAGCAATGACAAGAAGCAGATCAAGGGCACTCTTCCAGCAATTCAGCTTATGGGTGGACAAGCTCCTAGAGGAAGATCAGCTAAGGACAATGGGCCAGAAGAGCAAAGTAGAGTCCAAAGGCTTCTCAACAACACAAGGAACATCAGAGACTTGGGCTTTAGTGGCAAGAGAGATCAGGGCCCAAAGATTTTTAACCCTACTCCAAGTCGAATACTAGGAGCAAGGCGCGTGCATGCCACAAGGACGGCCACCTTCCATTTCTTGGCCATGAGGTAAGTTAAGGTAAGTTTCAATTCGAATAAATGCCTATTTCTGTTTTGCAGGGTAGGATCTAGATGCTTTACATTTTTGAGTCAAGAACATTTTAGGAATAGGTCCTTTTTCAATTATACACTTTTGTATCTTTTCCTTTTGTGCACTTTTGTAAGTTTTCCTTTTCTTATTTGGGTCGACCCTAGAAGGTCAAGCTGTCGAGCATATTAATAAGGCTCCTTCCAGCATTGTAGTTCGATAACCTTTTTGAGATTAATAAAGATAGAACTTTTTCCCCAACAAGTTTTCTCTCAAGAATCTTGTGCGCTTAGAATCTAGTTGAGACCAGCCCTCCTAGCTCTAAGTTTGTGATTTATCACGAGGTTCATCACCCCTCGTGTGGTTCACTTCACCTTTCCATCGAATACCAACCCAAAAACCCCTATCCAAGAAGTCTAAGGTCGAGTTTCTCACCTAAACTTCTCCAAGCAGCCCACGCGCATACATCCTTGAATCTAGGCTTGTATCATTTTGGTATCAGAGCTTAAAGCTCCTAAACCAGGTTGTTTCTATCCTTTAGCTTGTCTTGTTTTTAGTTGTTGCATTAGTTTAAGTCGCATTCAAGAAAAATCAAAAAAATAACATCAAACTCCAAACCGAGTGCATCTAGCCTTCTACGTGTATCACTAGGGTTTAGACTCACTTTTGCATTACCATTCACGTTTTCCTTTTTGATTAAATCATATTTTCTTTATTTTTAAGTTTAATTAAAAAGAAAAGAAAAAGAAAATAGAAAAGATACTAAAAGAATTCGAATTGGACAGCTAGCACAAGTTGTCAAGAGAGTTTCCTTTTTTTTCAATTCTTCATATCTTTGAATTTCCAATTCTCAGATTTTTTCCTTTTTGCAAAATTTTCGAATCCTTATAAAAAGAAAACCCTCCTTATAATTTAGGAGCATCCTAACTTGTCTTCTTTCTTTGTAGCACACAATGGGAGAAGAAAATAGAGAAGCAACCGAAGCCATGATGGCCATGTTCACCAACTCCAAACGCAACTCGCATCCATAGGTGAGAGGTTGGAGCGTGTGGAGAGGCCGGTGAGGTTCCAGACCATAAGGCACGTGAGAGCTGAGCAAGACCGTCCTGAAGGTCCTGAGCACCTTAGGACACAGCACGAACAAGAGGAACCCCAGCCAGATGGAGATGAGGATACACCACCTCATAACTATCACCATAGGCCGAGAGGACCTCCACGGCAACCAGAGGCAGTAGATGATGGCTTTGAGCCATATGTGATACAAGCCTTGATTCAAGGATGTATGCGCGTGGGCTGTTTGTAGAAGATTAGGTGAGAAACTCAACCTTAGGCTTCTGGATGGGGGTTTTCTGGTTGGTAAAAGATGGAAGGGTGAAGTGAACCACACGAGGGGTGATGAAACTCGTGATAAATCACAAACTTAGAGCTAGGAGGGCTGGTCTCAACTAGGTTCTAAGCGCACAAGCTTCTTTGAGAGAATAACTTGTAAAGAAAATTCGATCTTTATTAATTAGCAAAAAGGTTGTTAAACTACAATGCTGGAAGGAGCCTTATTAATATGCTCGACAGCTTGACCTTCTAGGGTCGACTCAAACAAAGAAAAGGAAAGTTTACAAAAGTGCACAAAGGAAAAGATAAAAAAGTGTATAACCGAAAAAGGACCTATTCCTAAAATGTTTTTGACTCAATAAAAGTAAATATTCTAGATCCTACCCTGCAAAACAGAAAGAGGCAAATATTCTTATTGAAAACTTACGTTAACTTACCTCATGGCCAAGAAATGGAAGGTGGCCGTCCTTGTGGCATGCACGCGCCTTGCTCCTAGTCTTCGACTTGGAGTAGGGTTAAAAATCTTTGGGCCCTGACCTCTCTTGCCACTAAAGCCCAAGTCTCTGATGTTCCTTGTGTTGTTGAGAAGCCTTTTGACTCTAATTTGCTCTTCTGGCCCATTGTCCTTAGCTGCTCTTCCTCTAGGAGCTTGTCGACCCATAAGCTGAATTTGTGGAAGAGTGCTCTTGATCTGCTTCTTGTCATTGCTCCTGGAGGTACCACTGGTGTAGATACTTCCTCTAAGTGCATGTCCTGGATCTTGTAGCTCATTTGGTCCGAGTCCTCTTGTGTAGAAGTGGAAGTGTGCGTGTACTCGGCTGGATGGCCTGTACCGGCTGGATTGTGCGCGGTACTGGCCGGAATAACTTCAGGACTGGCCAAGTTGATCCCGGAGTCGGCGGTGTCATCAGGGGGACCGGCGGTGTCATTCACGTCCCCACCAAGTGTGCCGGAAGCTTGGGCCTCTCCGCCGGCGATGTTGACCGGTCTGGTCCTATAGGTCGAGGGTCCGGCGGTACTGTCTGGTCCGGCAGACGTGCCAGATGGTCCTGCTGTCTCGGGCAAGCTTCCTGGTCAGCCAGTCTGGTCTCCTGGCTGGATGTACGACCTGATTTCCTCATCAATATGGTCTTCCCCAGAGACCAAGAATGCCTCCTAGACATCATGAGGATGGAGATGAACACACCTACATTCGGGTAAATCATCCTGATGTTAAGCTAACTCCTCCTAGTTTTGCAGGAAAAGTAGACCCCGAGGCTTACCTAGATTGGGAAAGAAGAATGGATCATATCTTTGATCATTACAACCAACCAGGACCAAGGAGAGTCTCAATGGCAGTAGCACAACTCACAGACAATTCTCTCATCTGGTGGGATCGTGAGGTATCTGACAGAAGGAGGAAGAGAATGAAGCCCATAGACTCATGGGTCGACATGAAAGACCTCATGCGACAAAGGTTTGTTCCACCTTACTTTCATAGAGATTTGCAACGTCGTTTTTGTACTCTTAAGCAGGGTACCAGATCAGTAGAGGAGTACTATGAAGAGTTCGAGAAGCTAAGGAACAGATTGGAGCTCAATGATGATGAAAAAGAATTGATGGCACAATTCTTGGATGGACTCCAAGAAAGGATCAGCCGCAAGGTGGAAAGGCAAATCTACAATGACTTCAAAGACTTGTTCCACCTATCTGTGCACGCTGAGCAGCACATCAAACGTAAGAGCCAAGACATCCGCAGCAAGCCTAAGACACCTTGGGCACCAAGCAACATGCCCAAGACCATAGACAAAGGCAAGAGCATAGAGATCGAGTCAAGGTTCAAGAGCAAGCCTCCTGAACCCACCCGTGACCAGAGAGAGCCTGCTAAGTCTTCTAACCCTCAAAGATCACGTGACATCACTTGTTTCAAGTGTAGGGGTCGTGGACACATCTCAAGGGAGTGCCCAAACAACCGGGTCATGTTGATTACGGAGGCTGGAGAATATGAGTCCCAAGATGAAGAGGACTATGAACCAGAAGAGGAGTATGGTGACATTGAGTACCCTGATGTGGGGGAAGTGCTGGTCACTAGACGCATCCTCAGTGCAATGGTGGATCCTTCAGAGACCATCCAAAGGGAGAACATCTTCCACAGCCGTTGCACCATCAAGGGCAAGGTATGTAACCTCATCATAGATGGTGGTTCTTGCACTAACGTTGCTAGTGCATATATGGTTGATAAGCTAGGTCTACAGAAGACAAGGCATCCTCGACCATATAGACTGAGATGGCTGGATGACAAAGTGGAGCTCAAGATCCATGAGCAAGTAACTGTGCCATTCAGTGTGGGCAAGTACCAAGACCAAGTCGTGTGCGACGTGGTGCCCATGCAAGCTGGCCATCTTCTGCTAGGAAGACCATGGCAGTTTGACAAAGAGACCAGGCATGATGGCCGAACCAATCTCTACACTTTTGTGCATGACAAAAGAAAGGTCAGCTTGGCTCCTCTTACACCTGCCCAGGTACATGAGCTACAACTCCAAATGAGTAAGGAAAAGAAACTTATCAAGTCTAATTTTCTTATTCAACCAAGCCATGTCCGGAGAGCTTTAGCCACGAAGGATTTAATGTTACTAATGGTTTTCAAGGAAGTGTTGAATGTAGAAAAAGAACATGTAGAGCTACCTCCTGAAGTAGCAACTCTCCTCAACAAGTTCCGAGATGTATTTCCAGAGGAGATACCAGCAGGCTTGCCTCCTTTACGTGGCATAGAACACCAGATTGATTTAGTGCCCGGAGCAGCCTGCCCAACCGGCCAGCCTACATGATGAGTCCAGAGGAGTCCAAGGAGCTTGAGAAGCAAGTCAAGGAGCTCCTGGAGAAAGGATATGTTTGAGAGAGCCTCAGTCCATGTGCCGTACCAGTGCTACTAGTGCCCAAGAAGGATGGGACTTGGCGCATGTGCGTGGACTGCCGAGCAATCAACAACATCACAGTCAAGTACCGGCATCCAATACCACGGCTGGATGACATGCTAGATGAGCTTAGTGGAGCCACGGTCTTCTCTAAGATAGACCTCAAGAGTGGATACCACCAGGTCAGGATGAAAGAAGTTGATGAATGGAAGACTGCTTTCAAGACAAAGCAAGGGCTCTACGAGTGGACAGTCATGCCATTTGGCTTGACTAATGCCCCAAGCACCTTCATGCGCCTTATGAACAAAGTTCTTAGGGCGTACATCAGCAAGTTTGTAGTAGTTTACTTTGATGACATCTTGGTTTATAGTAAGTGCCTACGGGAACACCTCACACATCTTGAGATGGTACTTAAAACCCATCGACAAGAAGAGCTTTATGCCAATCTCAAGAAGTGCACCTTTTGTACTATTAAGCTTGTCTTTTTAGGTTTTGTTGTAAGTTCACAGGGCCTACAGGTTGATGAAGAGAAGATTCAAGCCATACAAGAATGGCCAACACCAGGCAACATCAGCCAAGTAAGGAGCTTCCACGGACTGGCCAGCTTCTATAGGAGATTCGTGCCCAACTTCAGCAGTATTGCCTCACCATTGATGGCAGTAGTGAATAAGAACGTGGGATTCAGCTGGGGAGAAGCTCAGGAGAAGGCATTCCAGGCCTTGAAGGACAGCCTTACACATGCACCAGTGCTAGTCCTGCCCGACTTCAACAAGACATTTGAAGTGGAGTGTGATGCCTCTGGAATAGGCATAGGAGCAGTGCTAACCCAAGGAGGGAGACCAGTGGCATACTTCAGCAAGAGGCTAGGTGGTGCCTCACTGAACTACCCCACTTATGACAAGGATCTTTATGCCCTTGTCTGAGCATTGGAGACTTGGCAGCATTACTTGCTGTCCAAGGAGTTTGTGATCCACACTGATCATGAGACTCTCAAACACCTCAGAGGGCAAACCAATCTCAAGAGGAGACATGGCAGGTGGATGGAGTTCATAGAGACCTTCCCGTACGTCATCAAGTACAAGAAGGGCAAAGACAATGTGGTAGCCGATGCAATATCAAGGAGGTTTGCCTTGATATCAACCATGGAGGCAAAGGTCCTAGGATTCGAGCACATCAAGGACCTATACAAGGATGATCCTGACTTTGCTGAGAGCTACAAGGAGTGTGGCACAGGAGTCATGGCAAGTTCTACATCCATGAGGGATTCTTGTTCCGAGAAAGAAGGCTGTGCATACCACAAGGATCATTAAGGGAGCTTATCATCCGAGAAGCTCATGGAGGAGGACTCATGGGCCACTTTGGTGTCGACAAGACTCTAGCAGTGGTTAAGGAGCACTTCTACTGGCCACACATCAAGAGAACAGTAGAAGCTCATTGTGCAAGATGCATCACTTGCAAGAAAGCAATGTCCCAAGCGCAACCTCACGGGTTGTATCTCCCACTGCCCATACCCACACATCCATGGGTGGACATCTCAATGGACTTTGTTCTAGGTCTGCCCAAGATCAACCACAAAGATGCAATCTTTGTAGTGCTGGACAGAGTCTCCAAGATGGCACACTTAATTCCATGTGCCAATGTCAATGATGCCACACAAACAGAAAGCTAGGCACGAAGCTACTCTTCTCTACCACCTGCCATCCTCAAACCGATGGCCAAACTGAAGTTGTCAACAGGACACTATCAACTCTTCTCAGAACTACACTAGGGAAGAACCTAAAGACTTGGGTGGAGTGCCTGCCATTCATAGAATTCGCTTACAACCGAGCCGTGCACTCAGCAACCAAGAATACACCATTTGAAGTGGTATACGGCTTCAACCCTCTCACCCCATTGGAGCAAACACCACTACCACCAGCTGAGATGACCAACCTCAACGGAGCATCCAAGGCAGAGTTCATAAGGAGGTTACACCAGAAGGTAGCAGAAAACGTGGAGAAGCGGACCGGACAGTACGTGACTCATGCCAACAAGGGAAGAAAGGAGGTGATCTTTCAACCAGGCGATTGGGTGTGGCTACACCTACGGCAGGAGAGGTTCCCAAACCTAAGGAGTTCCAAGCTAGCACCAAGAGGAGATGGACCATTCAGAGTGCTCGAGAGGATCAACAACAACGCCTACCGGATCGAGCTACCAGGTGATTTTAATGTGTCCAATACGTTCAATGTTACTGACTTAGCCCTTTCCATGCAGATGAACCAGTTTTGAGGACAAAACCTACTGAAGAGGGAGGGGATGATGAGGACATCAGGTCGTACATCCAGCCAGGAGAGCAGACTGGCCGACCAGGAAGCTTGCCCGAGACAGCCGGGCCATCTGGCACGCCTGCCGGTCCAAGCAGTACCGCCGGACCCTCAACCAATAGGACCAGAGCAACCAGCATTGCCGGCGGAGAGGCCCAAGATTCTGACACACTTGGTGGGAATGTGGATGACACCGCCGGTCCCCTTGGTGATGCCACCAACTCCGGGATCAACTTGGCCGGTCGTGAAGGCATTCCGGCCAGTACCTCACACAGTCCAGCCGGTACAGCCGATCCAGCCGAGTGCATGAGCAATTCAACTTCCACACAAGGAAACTCGGACCAGATAAGCTACCAGCTTCAGGACATCCATCTAGAGGAAGTATCCACACTAGTAGTGCCACCAGGAGCAATGACAAGAAGCAGATCAAGGGCACTCTTCCACAAATTCAGCTTATGGGTGGACAAGCTCCTAGAGGAAGATCAGCTACGGACAATGGGCCAGAAGAGCAAAGTAGAGTCCAATGGCTTCTCAACAACACAAGGAACATCAGAGACTTGGGCTTTAGTGGCAAGAGAGGTAGGGGCTCAAAGATTTTTAACCCTACTCCAAGTCGAAGACTAGGAGAAAGGTGCGTGCATGCCACAAGGACGGCCACCTTCCATTTCTTGGCCATGAGGTAAGATAAGGTAAGTTTCAATTCGAATAAATGCCTCTTTCTGTTTTGCAGGGTAAGGATCTAGAATATTTACTTTTATTGAGTCAAAGACATTTTAGGAATAGGTCCTTTTTCGATTATACACTTTTGTAGCTTTTCCTTTGTGCACTTTTGTAAGTTTTCCATTTCTTATTTGGGTCGACCCTAGAAGGTCAAGCTGTCGAGCATATTAATAAAGCTCCTTCCAGCATTGTAGTTCGATAACCTTTTTGATATTAATAAAGATAGAACTTTTTCCCCAACAAGTTATTCTCTCAAGAGACTTGTGCCCTTAGAACCTAGTTGAGACCAGCCCTCCTAGCTCTAAGTTTGTGATTTATCACGAGGTTCATCACCCCTCGTGTGGTTCACTTCACCTTTCCATCGAATACCAACCCAAAAACCCCTATCCAAGAAGTCTAAGGTCGAGTTTCTCACCTACACTTCTCCAAACAGCCCACGCGCATACATCCTTGAATCAAGGCTTGTATCACCCTTGCATTGTTGAGAAGCCTTTGGACTCTTCTTTGCACTCTTGGCCCAATGTTCTTTGTCGATCATCCTCTAGGAGCTTGTCGACCCACAAGCTGAACTTGTGGAAGAGCGCCCTTGATCTGCTCCTTGTGTTGATGTTGAAATGGTAGTTCAATTGGCTGGATCGGCTGTACCGGCTGGACTGTGCGAGGTACTGGCCGAATTGTCATCGGAGCTGGCCAAGTTGATCCCGGAACTGGCGGCGTCACCAATTGGGCTGGTGGTGTCATCCACGCCGCCGCCAGTTGGGCCAGAGGTTTGGGCCTCTTTGCCGGAAATGTTGGTCGGTCCGGCCCGGCTGGTCAAAGGCCCGGCGGTACTGCTAGGGCCGGCAGATGCGCCAAATGGCCCGGCTGTCTCGGGCAAGCTCCCTGGCCAGCCAGTCTGGTCTCCTGGCCGGCCATACGATCTGATGTCCCCATCATTCCCTCCCCTTTCCGTAGATTTTGACCTAAAAACTGGTTCATCTGCATGGAAAGGGGCTAAATCAGTTACGTTGAATGTGTTAGACACATTAAACTCACCTGGAAGCTCGATCCGGTAGGCATTGTTGTTGATCCTCTCCAGCACTCTGAATGGTCCATCTCCTCTTGGGACCAGCTTGAAACTCCTTAGGTGGGGGAACCTCTACTGCCGTAGGTGTAGCAACACCCAATCGCCTGGTTGAAAAATCACCTCCTTTCTTCCCTTGTTGGCATGAGTCACGTACTGCCCAGTCCTCTTCTCCAAGTTTTCTGCTACCTTCTGGTGTATCTTCTTTATGAACTCCACCTTGGATGCTCCGTTGAGGTTGGTCATCTCTGCTGGTGGCAGTGGCGTTTGCTCCAAAGGTGTTAGGGGGTTGAAGCCGTAGACTACTTCAAAAGGGGTCTTCTTGGTTGTTGAGTGCACGGCTCGGTTGTATGCGAACTCCATGAATGGCAGGCACTCCACCCAAGTCTTGAGGTTCTTCCCTAGTGTAGTCCTGAGAAGAGTCAACAATGTCCGGTTGACTACTTCAGTTTTGCCATCGGTTTGAGGATGGCAGGTGGTAGAGAAGAGCAGCTTCATGCCTAGCTTCCTCCAGAGGGTCCTCCAGAAGTGGCTGAGGAATTTGATGTCCCTGTCTGACATGATGGTCCTTGGCACTCCGTGAAGCCGTACTATCTCCCTGAAGAACAGCTCGGCTGTTTGCGTGGCATCATTGACATTGGCACAGGGGATGAAATGTGCCATCTTGGAGAATCTGTCCACCACTACAAAGATAGCATCTTTGTGGTTGATCTTGGGCAGACCTAGAACGAATTCCATTGAGATTTCCACCCATGGATGTGTAGGTATGGGCAGAGGGAGGTACAACCCGTGAGGGTGCACTCGGGACTACGCCTTTTTGCAGGTGATGCACCTTGCACAATGGGCTTCTACTGACCTCTTGATATGTGGCCAGTAGAAGTGCTCCTTGACAACTGCTAGTGTCTTGTCGACACCAAAGTGGCCCATGAGTCCACCTCATGAGCTTCTCAGATGATAAGCTCCCGTAACGATCCTTGTGGTATGCACAACCTTCTCTCTCAGAACAAGAACCCCTCATGGATGTAGAACTTGCCATGACTCCCTGTGCCACACTCCTTGTAGCTCTCAGCAAAGTCAGGATCATCCTTATATAGGTCCTTGATGTGCTCGAATCCTAAGACCTTTGCCTCCATGGTGGATATCAAGGCAAACCTCCTGAATAGTGCATCGGCTACCACATTATCCTTGCCCTTCTCGTACTTAATGACGTACGGGAAGGTCTCTATGAACTCCATCCACCTGGCATGTCTCCTCTTGAGATTGGTTTACCCTCTGAGGTGTTTGAGAGTCTCGTTATCAGTGTGGATCACAAACTCCTTGGACAGCAGGTAATGCTGCCAAGTTTCCAAGGCTCGGACTAGGGCATAGAGCTTCTTGTCGTAGGTGGGGTAGTTCAGTGAGGCACCACCTAACTTCTCACTGAAGTATGCCACTGGCCTTCCTCCTTGGGTTAGCATAGCTCCTATGCTTATTCCAGAGGCATCGCACTCCACTTCAAATGTCTTGTTGAAGTTGGGCAGGACTAGCACTGGTGCATGTGTGAGGCTGTCCTTCAAGGCCTGGAACACCTTCTCCTGAGCTTCTCCCCAGCTGAATCCCACGTTTTTCTTCACTACTGCCATCAATGGTGAGGCAATACTGCTGAAGTTGGGCACGAATCTTCTGTAGAAGCTGGCCAGACCGTGGAAGCTCCTCACTTGGCTGATGTTGCTCGGTGTTGGCCATTCTTGTATGGCTCGAATCTTCTCTTCATCAACCTGTAAGTCCTGTGAACTTACAACAAAACCTAAGAAGACAAGTTTATCAGTACAAAAGATGCACTTCTTGAGATTGGCATAAAGCTCTTCTTGTCGAAGGGTTTTAAGTACCAACTCAAGATGTGTGAGGTGATCCCTTAGGCACTTACTGTAAACTAAAATGTCATCAAAGTAAACCACAATGAACTTACTGATGTACGCCCTAAGAACTTGGTTGATAAGGTGCATGAAGGTGCTTGGGGCATTAGTCAAGCCGAATGGCATGACTTTCCACTCGTAGAGCCCTGGCTTTGTCTTGAAAGCGGTCTTCAACTCATCACCTTCCTTCATTCTGACCTGGTGGTATCCACTCTTGAGGTCTATCTTGGAGAAGACCGTGGCTCCACTCAGCTCATCCAGCATGTCATCCAGCCATGGTATGAGATGCCAGTACTTGACTGTGATGTTGTTGATTGCTCGGTAGTCCACGCACATCCACCAAGTCCCATCCTTCTTGGGTACTAGCAGCACTGGTACGGCACATTGACTGATGCTCTCTCGAACATAGCCTTTCTCCATGAGCTCCTTGACTTGCTTCTCAAGCTCTTGAGACTCCTCTGGCCTCATCCGGTAGGTTGGCCGGTTAGGCAGGGCTGCTCCGGGCACGAGGTCGATCTGGTTCTCTATGCCGCGTAGGGGAGGCAAGCCTGCTGGTATCTCCTCCAGAAATACATCGTGGAACTTGTTGAGGAGAGCTGCTACTTTAGGAGGTAGCCTACCTATTCCTTTTCTACACTCAAAATCTCCTTAAAGACCATTAGCAACATTAAATCCTTCGAGGCTAAAGCTCTCCTGACATGACTTGGTTGAATAAGAAAATTTGATTTAATGAGTTTCTTTTCCTTACTCATTTTTTGTTGTAGCTCATGTACCTGGGCAGGTGTGAGAGGAGCTAGGCTTACCTTTCTCTTGTCGTGCACAAAGGTGTAGAGATTGGTTCGGCCATCATGCCTGGTCTCCTTGTCAAACTGCCATGGCCTTCCTAGCAGAAGGTGGCTGATGAGGACATCAGGTCGTACATCCAGCCAGGAGACCAGACTGGCCGACCAGGAAGCTTGCCCGAGACAGCAGGACCATCTGGCGCGCCTGCCGGACCAGACAGTACCGCCGGACCCTCGACCTATAGGACCAGACCGGTCAACATCGCCGGCAGAGAGGCCCAAGCTTCCCGCACACTTGGTGGGGACGTGAATGACACCGCCGGTGCCCCTGATGACACCGCCGACTCCGGGATCAACTTGGCCAGTCCTGAAGTTATTCCGGCCAGTACCGCGCACAATCCAGCCGGTACAGGCCATCCAGCCGAGTACACGCACACTTCCACTTCTACACAAGAGGACTCGGACCAAATGAGCTACAAGATCCAGGACATGCACTTAGAGGAAGTATCTACACCAGTGGTACCTCCAGGAGCAATGACAAGAAGCAGATCAAGAGCACTCTTCCACAAATTCAGCTTATGGGTCGACAAGCTCCTAGAGGAAGAGCAGCTAAGGACAATGGGCCAGAAGAGCAAATTAGAGTCCAAAGGCTTCTCAACAACACAAGGAACATCAGAGACTTGGGCTTTAGTGGCAAGAGAGGTCAGGCCCAAAGATATTTAACCCTACTCCAAGTCGAAGACTAGGAGCAAGGCGCGTGCATGCCACAAGGACGGCCACCTTCCATTTCTTGGCCGTGAGGTGAGTTAAGGTAAGTTTACATTCGAATATATGCCTCTTTCTGTTTTGCAGGGTAGGATCTAGTTGCTTTACATTTTGAGTCAAGAACATTTTAGGAATAGGTCCTTTTTCGGTTATACACTTTTGTATTTTTTCCTTTTGTGCACTTTTGTAAACTTTCCTTTTTTTTATTTGAGTCGACCCTAGAAGGTCAAGCTGTCGAGCATATTAATAAGGCTCCTTCCAGCATTGTAGTTCGACAACCTTTTGATTATTAATAAAGTAGAACTTTTTCCCTACGAGCTTTCTCTCAAGAGAGACTTGTGCGCTTAGAACCTAGTTGAGACCAGCCCTCCTAGCTCTAAGTTTGTGATTTATCACGAGGTTCATCACCCCTCGTGGTTCACTTCACCCTTCCATCGTTTACCAACCAGAAAACCCTTATCCAGAAGCCTAAGGTTGAGTTTCTCACCTAATCTTCTACAAACAGCCCACGCGCATCCAAGCCTTGAATCGAGGCTTGTATCATTTTTGTATCAGAGCTTAAAGCTCCGAAACCAGGTTGTTTCTATCCTTTTGCTTTTTTTTTTTGTGTTCTTGCATTAGTTTAAGTCGCATTCAAGAAAAATCAAAAAGATAACCTCAAACTCCAAACCGAGTGCATCTAGCCTCCTACGTGTATCACTAGGGTTTAGATTCACTTTTTTGCATTGCATACACGTTTTCCTTTTGTTTAAGTCATATTTCCTTTATTTTTAAGTCTAATTAAAAAGAAAAGAAAAAGAAAATAGAAAGATACTAAAAGAATTCGAATTGGACAGCTAGCACAAGTTGTCTAGGAAGTTTCCTTTTTTTCGAATTTCCTTTCTTTAGAATTTTCCTTTATACATTTTTTCGAAACCCCTATAAAAAGAAAACCCTCCTAATAATTTAGGAGCACCCTAATTGTCTTCTTTCTTTGTAGCACACATGGGAGAAGAGAATAGAGACGCAGCTGAAGCCATGATGGCCATGTTCACCACACTCCAAACACAACTCGCATCCATAGGCGAGAGGTTGGAGCGCGTGGAGAGACCAGTAAGATTCCAGGCCATAAGGCACGTGAGAGCTGAGCAAGACCATCCTGAGGGTCCTGAGCACCTTAGGACACGGCACGAACAGGAGGAACCCCAGCCAGATGGAGATGAGGACACACAACCTCATAACTATCACCATAGGCCGAGAGGACCTCCACGGCAACCAGAGGCAGAAGATGATGGCTTTGAGCCATATGGTCTTCACCAGAGACCAAGAATGCCTCCTAGACGTCATGAGGATGGAGATGAACACACCTATAACCGGGTAATTCATCCTGATGTTAAACTAACTCCTCCAAGTTTTGCAGGAAAAGTAGACCCCGAGGCTTACCTAGATTGGGAGAGGAGAATGGATCATATCTTTGATCACTACAACCAACCAGGACCTAGGAGAGTCTCAATGGCAGTAGCACAACTCACGGACAATGCCCTCATCTGGTGGGATCGTGAGGTATCTGACAGAAGGAGGAAGAGAATGAGACCCATAGACTCATGGGTCGACATGAAAGACCTCATGCGACAAAGGTATGTTCCACCTTACTTTCATAGGGATTTGCACGTTTTCGTACTCTTAAGCAGGGTACTAGATCAGTAGAGGAGTACTATGAAGAGTTCGAGAGGTTAAGGAACAGATTGGAGCTCAATGATGATGAAGAAGCATTGATGGCAATTCTTGGATGGACTCCAAGAAAGGATCAGCTGCAAGGTGGAAAGGCAAATCTACAACGACTTCAAGGACTTGTTCCACCTATCTGTCAAGCTGAACAGCACATCAAACGAAAGAGCCAAGACATCCGCAGCAAGCCTAAAACACCTTGGGCACCAAGCAACATGCCTAAGACAGTGGACAAAGGCAAAAGCGTAGAGATCGAGTCAAGGTTCAAGAGCAAGCCTCCTGAACCCACCCGTGACCAGAGAGAGCCTGGTAAGTCTTCTAACCCTCAAAGGTGACATAACTTGTTTCAAGTGCAGGGGACATGGACACATCTCAAGGGAGTGCCCAAACAACCGAGTCATGCTGATTACGGAGGCAGGAGAATATGAGTCCCAAGATGAAGAGGAATATGAACCAGAAGGAGAATATGGTGACATTGAGTACCCTGATATGGGGGAAGTGCTGGTCACTAGACGTATCCTCAGTGCAATGGTGGATCCTTCAGAGACCATCCAAAGGGAGAACATCTTCCACAGCCGTTGCACCATCAAGGAAAGGTATGTAACCTCATCATAGATGGTGGTTCTTGCACTAACGTTGCTAGTGCGTATATGGTTGATAAGCTAGGTCTAGAGAGGACACGGCATCCTCGACCATATAGACTGAGATGGCTTGATGACAAAGTGGAGCTCAAGATTCATGAGCAAGTCACTGTGCCATTCAGTGTGGGCAAGTACCAAGACCAGGTCGTGTGCGACGTGGTGCCCATGCAAGCTGGCCATCTTCTGCTAGGAAGACCATGGCAGTTTGACAAAGAGACCAGGCATGATGGCAGAACCAATCTCTACACCTTCGTGCATGACAAGAGAAAGGTCAGCCTAGCTCCTCTTACACCTGCCCAAGTACATGAGCTACAACTCCAAATGAGTAAGGAAAAGAAACTTGTCAAGTCTAACTTTCTTATTCAACCTAGTCATGTCCGGAGAGCTTTAGCCTCAAGGACTTAATGTTACTAATGGTTTTCAAGGAAGTGTTGAGTATAGAACAGGGACAGGTAGAGCTACCTCATGAAGTAGCAACACTCCTCAACAAATTCCAGGATGTATTTCCAGAGGAGATACCAGCAGGCTTGCCTCCTTTACGTGGCATAGAACACCAGATTGATCTAGTGCCCGGAGCAGCCCTGCCCAACCGGCCAGCCTACCGGATGAGTCCAGAGGAGTCCAAGGAGCTTGAGAAGCAAGTCAAGGAGCTCCTGGAGAAAGGATATGTTCGAGAGAGCCTCAGTCCATGTGCTGTACCAGTGCTACTAGTGCCCAAGAAGGATGGGACTTGGCGCATGTGTGGACTGCCGAGCAATCAACAACATCACAGTCAAGTATAGGCATCCAATACCACGACTGGATGACATGCTAGATGAGCTGAGTGGAGCCACGGTCTTCTCCAAGATAGACCTCAAAAGTGGATACCACCAGGTAAGAATGAAGGAAGGTGATGAGTGGAAGACTGCTTTCAAGACAAAGCAAGGACTCTACGAGTGGACAGTCATGCCATTTGGCTTGACTAATGCCCCAAGCACCTTCATGCGCCTTATGAACCAAGTTCTTAGGGCGTACATCAGTAAGTTTGTAGTAGTTTACTTTGATGACATACTTGTTTATAGTAAGTGCCTACGGGAACACCTCACACATCTTGAGATGGTACTTAAAACCCTTCGACAAGAAGAGCTTTATGCCAATCTCAAGAAGTGCACCTTTTGTACTGATAAACTTGTCTTTTAGGTTTTGTTGTGAGTTCACAGGGCCTACAGGTTGATGAAGAGAAGATTCGAGCCATACAAGAATGGCCAACACCAGGAAACATCAGCCAAGTAAGGAGCTTCCACGGACTGGCCAGCTTCTATAGGAGATTCGTGCCCAACTTCAGCAGTATTGCCTCACCACTGACGGCAGTAGTGAAGAAGAACGTGGATTCAGCTGGGGAGAAGCCCAGGAGAACGCATTCCAGGCCTTGAAGGACAGCCTTACACATGCACCAGTGCTAGTCCTGCCCGACTTCAACAAGACATTTGAAGTGGAGTGTGATGCCTCTGGAATAGGCATAGGAGCAGTGCTAACCATAGGAGGGAGACCAGTGGCATACTTCAGTGAGAAGCTAGGTGGTGCCTCACTGAACTACCCCACTTATGACAAGGAGCTTTATGCCCTTGTCCGAGCATTGGAGACTTGGCAGCATTACTTGCTGTCCAAGGAGTTTGTGATCCACACTGATCATGAGACTCTCAAACACCTCAGAGGGCAAACCAATCTCAAGAGGAGACATGCCAGGTGGATGGAGTTCATAGAGACCTTCCGTACATCATCAAGTACAAGAAGGGCAAAGACAATGTGGTAGCCGATGCACTATCAAGGAGGTTTGCCTTGATATCAACCATGGAGGCAAAGGTCCTAGGATTCGAGCACATCAAGGATCTATACAAGGATGATCCTGACCTTGCTGAGAGCTACAAGGAGTGTAGCACAGGAGTCATGGCAAATTCTACATCCATGAGGGATTCTTGTTCCGAGAAAGAAGGCTGTGCATACCACAAGGATCACTAAGGGAGCTTATCATCCGAGAAGCTCATGGAGAAGGACCCATGGGCCACTTTGGTGTCGACAAGACTCTAGCAGTAGTCAAGGAGCACTTCTACTGGCCACACATCAAGAGGACAGTAGAAGCTCATTGTGCAAGATGCATCACTTGCAAGAAGGCAAAGTCCCGAGTGCAACCTCACGGGTTGTATCTCCCACTGCCCATACCAACACATCCATGGGTGGACATCTCGATGGATTTTGTTCTAGGTCTGCCTAAGATCAACCACAAAGATGCAATCTTTGTAGTGGTGGACAGATTCTCCAAGATGGCACATTTCATCCCATGTGCCAATGTCAATGATGCAACACAAACAGCTGAGCTGTTCTTCAGGGAGATAGTACGGCTTCATGGAGTGCCAAGGACCATCGGATCAGATAGGGACACCAAGTTCCTCAGCCATTTCTGGAGGACCCTTTGAGAAAGCTAGGCACGAAGCTACTCTTTCTCAACCACTTGCCATCCTCAAACCGATGGCCAAACTGAAGTTGTCAACAGGACCCTATCAACTCTTCTCAGAACAACACTAGGGAAGAACCTAAAGACTTGGGTGGAGTGCCTGCCATTCATTGAGTTCGCCAACAACCGAGCCGTGCACTCAGCAACCAAGAAGACACCATTTGAAGTGGTATACGGCTTCAACCCTCTCACCCCATTGGAGCAAACACCATTGCCACCAGCTGAGATGACCAACCTCAACGGAGCATCCAAAGCAGAGTTCATAAGGAGGCTACACCAGAAGGTAGCAGAAAACTTGGAGAAGAGGACCGGACAGTACGTGACTCATGCCAACAAAGGAAGAAAGGAGGTGATCTTTCAACCAGGCGATTGGGTGTGGCTACACCTACGGCAGGAGAGGTTCCCAAACCCAAGGAGTTCCAAGCTAGCACCAAGAGGAGATGGACCATTCAGAGTGCTCGAGAGGATCAACAACAACGCCTACCGGATCGAGCTGCCAGGTGAGTTTAATGTGTCCAATACGTTCAATGTTACTGACTTAGCCCCTTTCCATGCAGATGAACCAATTTTGAGGACAAAACCTACTGAAGAGGGAGGGGATGATGAGGACATCAGGTCGTACATCCAGCCAGGAGACCAGACTGGCCGACCAGGAAGCTTGCCCGAGACAGCCGGACCATCTGGCACGCCTACCGGCCCAAGCAGTACCATCGGACCCTCGACCACAAGGACCAGAGCAACCAGCATTGCCGGTGGAGAGGCCCAAGCTTCCGCACACTTGGTGGCGACGTGGGTGACACCGCCGGTCCCCTGATGACACCGCCGACTCGGGATCAACTTGGCCGTCCTGAAGTCATTCCGCCAGTACCGCAGACAACCCAGCCGGTACAGGCCATCCAGCCAGTACACGAGACTTCCACTTCTACACAAGAGGACTCGGACCAAATGAGCTACCAGCTCCAGGACATGCACTTAGAGGAAGTATCTACACCAGTGGTACCTCCAGGAGCAATGACAAGAAGCAGATCAAGAGCACTCTTCCACAAATTCAGCTTATGGGTCGACAAGCTTCTAGAGGAAGAGCAGCTAAGGACAATGGGCCAGAAGAGCAAATTAGAGTCCAAAGGCTTCTCAACAACACAAGGAACATCAGAGACTTGGGCTTTAGTGGCAAGAGAGGTCAAGGCCCAAAGATATTTAACCCTACTCCAAGTCGAAGACTAGGAGCAAGGCGTGTGCATGCCACAAGGACGGCCACCTTCCATTTCTTGGCCGTGAGGTGAGTTAAGGTAAGTTTACATTCTAATATATGCCTCTTTCTGTTTTGCAGGGTAGGATCTAGTTGCTTTACATTTTTGAGTCAAGAACATTTTAGGAATAGGTCCTTTTTCGGTTATACACTTTTGTATCTTTTTCCTTTTGTGCACTTTTGTAAACTTTCCTTTATTTGTTTGAGTCGACCCTAGAAGGTCAAGCTGTCGAGCATATTAATAAGGCTCCTTCCAGCATTGTAGTTCAACAACCTTTTTGATAATTAATAAAGATCAAATTTTCTTTCTACAAGTTATTCTCTCAAGAGACTTCTACGCTTAGAACCTAGTTGAGACCAGCCCTCCTAGCTCTAAGTTTGTGATTTATCACGAGGTTCATCACCCCTCGTGTGGTTCACTTCACCCTTCCATCGTTTACCAACCAGAAAACCCCTATCCAGAAGCCTAAGGTTGAGTTTCTCACCTAATCTTCTACAAACAGCCCACACGCATACATCCTTGAATCAAGGCTTGTATCAGTGGCCAGCTTGCATTGGCACCACGTCGCACACTACCTGGTATTGGTATCTGCCCACACTGAATGGCACAGTTACTTGCTCATGGATCTTGAGCTCCACTTTGTCATCGAACCACCTCAGTCTATATGGTCGAGGGTGCCTTGTCTTCTCTAGACCTAGCTTATCAACCATGTACGCACTAGCAACATTAGTACAAGAACTACCATCTATGATGAGGTTACATACCTTGCCCTTTATGGTGCAACGGCTGTAGAAGATGTTCTCCCTTTGAATGGTCTTTGAGGGGTCTACCATTGCGCTGAGAATGCGCCTAGTGACCAGCACTTCCCCCACATCAGGGTACTCAATGACACCGTATTCCCCTTCTGGTTCATAGTCTTCTTCGTCTTGAGACTCATACTCTCCAGCTTCCGTTATCAGCATGACAAAGTTGTTTGAGCACTCCCTTGAGATGTGGCCGTGACCCCTACACTTAAAGCAAGTGATGTCACGTGATCTCTGAGGGTTAGAAGACTTACTAGGCTCTCTCTGGCCACGGGTTTGCTCAGGAGGCTTGCTCTTGAACCGTTATTCGGTCTCTATGCTCTTGCCTTTGTCTACAGGCTTGGTGCCCAAGGCGTCTTAGGCTTGCTGCGGATGTCTTGGCTCTTACACCTGATGTGCTGCTCAGCCTGGACAGATAGGTGCAACAAGTCCTTGAAGTCGTTGCAGATTTGTCTCTCCACCTTACGGCTGATTCTCTCTTGCAACCCATCCAAGAATTGCCCCATCAATGTCTCTTCATCGATATTTAGCTCTAGCCTGTTCCTTAGACTCTCAAATTCTTTGTAGTACTCCTCTACTGATCTGGTGCCCTGCTTAAGAGTATGAAAACGTCGTTGCAAATCTCTATGGAAATAAGTTGGAACAAACCTTTGTCTCATGAGATCTTTCATGTCGATCCATGAGTCTACGGGCCTCAATCTCCTCCTCCTTCGGTCAAAAACCTCACGATCCCACCAGATGAGGGCATTATGCGTGAGTTGTGCTAGTGCCATGGAGAATCTTCAAGAGCCTGGTTGGTTGTAGTGATCGAAGATGTGATCCATCCTCCTCTACCAATCTAGATAGGCTTCGGGGTCTACTTTTCCTGCAAAACTAGGATGTGTTAATTTAATATCAGGACGAGTTACCGGGTTGCAGGCGTATTCATCTCCATCCTCAGGACGTCTAAGAGGCATTCTTGGTCTCTGATGATGACCATAGGGCTTGAAGCCATCGCCTTCTGCTTCTAGTTGCCGTGGAGGTCCTCTCAGTGATCATGAGCGTGTCTTCATCTCCACTCCCTTGTTGAATGTCCTATGATCAGGACCTTCAGCAGGGTCTTGTTCAGCCCTCACGTGCCTTATGGCCTGGAACCTCACCGGCCGCTCCACGTGCTCCAACCTCTCGCTGATTGATGCGAGTTGTGTTTGGAGGGTGGTGAACATGGCCATCATGCCCTCGGCTGCATCTTGATTCCCTTTTGCCATTGCATACTACAAGAACAAAAACAAAAGTTAATTTGCTACTAAATCGATTATGAGGGTTTTCTTTTTATAGTAGAAGTCGAAAAATGCAAAAAGGAAAAAACTGGAAAAAAGGAAAAAACCTGAAAAATGGAAACTCTTGACAATTAATGCTAAATATCTTGGATCCTTTTTTGGTCGATTTTTTTTTGGTATTTTTCTATTTTCTTTTTTTTTTTGCTTTTTTAATTTAACTTAACGATAATGGAAATATGCTTAAACAGAAAAGGAAAAACGAATTGCAATGCAAAGAATGATTCTAGAACCTAGTGATGCAAGTAGGAGCTAGATGCACTCGGATTGAACTTAGATGTTATTTTTTTTTCTTGAATGAAACTTAAACTAATGCAAGAACTGGAAACAAGACTAAGTAAAGGATAGAAACAACCTGGTTTTAGGAGCTTTAAGCTCTGATACCAAAATGATACAAGCCTCGAATCAAGGCTGTACGCGCGTGGGCTGTTTGGAGAAGACTAGGTGAGAAACTCGACCTTAGGCTTCTGGATGGGGGTTTTCTGTTTGGTAATGGATGGAAGGGTGAAGTGAACCACACGAGGGGTGATGAATCACAAACTTAGAGCTAGGAGGGCTGGTCTCGACTAGGTTCTAAGCGCACAAGTCTCTTGAGAGAAAAACTTGTAGAAAAAAATTCGATCTTTATTAATATCAGAAAAAGGGTGTCGAACTACAATGCTGGAAGGAGACTTATTAATATGCTCGACAGTTTGACCTTCTAGGGTCGACTCAAAGAAAAATGGAAAAGTTACAAAAGTGCACAAATGGAAAAATTACAAAAGTGAATAACCGAAAAAGGACTTCTACCTAAATTGTCTTTGACTCAAAATGTAAACATTCTAAATCCTACCCTACAAAACAGAAAAAGGCAAGTATATAATTTGAAAACTTACCATTCTTACCTATCAGCCAATACATGGAAGGTGGCCGACCTTGTGGCGTGCACGCGCCTAACTCCTAGTCTTCGACTTGGAGTAGGGTTATGAATCTTTGGGCCCTGACCTCTCTTGCCACTAAAGCCCAAGTCTCTGAAGTCTCTTGCATTGTTGAGAAGCCTTTGGACTCTTCTTTGCACTCTTGGCCCAATGTTCTTTGTCGATCATCTTTTAGTAGCTTGTCGACCCACAAGCTGAACTTGTGGAAGAGCGCCCTTGATCTGCTCCTTGTCATTGCTCCTGGTGGCACCACTGGTGTAGAAACTTCCTCCTGACGCATGTTTTGAAGCTGGTAGCTTATCTAGTCCGAGTCTCTTTGTGTAGATGTTGAAATGGTGGTGCAATCGGCTGGATCAGCTATACCGGCTGGACTGTGCGAGGTACTGGCCAAATTGTCATCGTAGCCGGCCAAGTTGATCCCGGAGCCGGCGGCGTCACCAATTGAGCCGGCGGTGTCATCCACATCACTGCCAGTTAGGCCGGAGGTTTGGGCCTCTCCGCCGGAAATGTTGGTCGGTCCGGCCCGGCTGGTCGAAGGCCCGTCGGTACCGCTTGGGCCGGCAGATGCACCAAATGGCCCGGCTGTCTTGGGCAAGCTCCCTGGTCAGCCCGTCTGGTCTCCTGGCCGGCCATACGATCTGATGTCCCCATCAGTTCATCAAGGAGATACACCAGAAGGTAGCAGAGAACCTAGAGAAGAGGACCGGGCAGTACGTGACTCACGCCAACAAGGGGAGAAGAGAGATGACTTTTCAACCAGGAGATTGGGTGTTGACACTCGACAGAGATTAGAAAGGGTTCCAGCTCAGAGGAGATGGACCATTGGTGCTAGGATCACAACAAGTCATTCCAGGTGAGTTTAATGTGTCTAACACATTCAATGTGATTGATTTAGCTCCTTTCCTTTCAAATGAGCCAGTTTTGAGGTCAAAAGCTACTGAAGGGGGAGGGGATGATGAGGGCATCATATCTCAGGGCCAGAACAATGGCACAGATCTTTTGACAGGCCATTTGTCTTGATACTGCCGGACTATGATCCTTCCCGGACTGGCAACTTTGAAGAGGCCCAAGAAACCCAACTGAGATGTGAACAATCCGCCCCCTGATGCCACTATCAATGGTCTCAACTTGAGTCCTCAACAATGTGAGCTAAGTTGCAACCATTTCCACATCTACACAAGGAGACTGGGATCAACTAAGCTACCAGCTTCAAGGCACGAATCTGGATAAAGTCTCTACACCAGTGGTGCCACCAGGAGCCATGACAAGGAGCAGAACAAGGGCACTCTTCCATAAGTTCAGTTTGTGGGTAGACAAGCTCCTAGAAGATCATCGACAAGGAGCATTGGGCCAAGAGTACAAGGAAGAGTCCAAAGGCTTCTCAACATTGCAAAGGACTCCAGTGACTTGGGCTCTCGTGGCAAAAGATGTCAGGGCCCAACAATTCATAACCCAACTCCAAGTCGAGGACTAGGAGCTAGGCGCGTGCATGCCACAAGGTCGGCCACCTTCCATTTCTTGGCCGAAAGGTAAGAATTGTAAGTTTTAAATTATATACTTGCCTTTTCTGTTTTGCAGGGTAGGAATAGTAAGTTTTGCAATTTTGAGTCAAGAACAATTTAGGCAGAGTTACTTTTTTGGTTATTTCCTTTTTGTAATTTTCATTGTGTACTTTTGTAACTTTTTCATTTTTATTTAGAGTCGACCCTAGAAGGTCAAGGCTGCCGAGCATACTAATAAGGCTCCTTCAGCATTGTAGTTCGAAAACTTTTTGATATTAATAAAGATAGAACTTTTTCCTAAGAGTTTTTTCTCCTAAAGCTCTTGCGCTTAGAACCCTAGTCGAGACCAGCCCTCCTAGCTTCTAAGTTGTGATTTATCACGAGGTTCATCATCCCTCGTGTGGTTCACTTAACCTCTCTAATACAAGCCTCGATTCAAGGCTTGGATGCGCGTGGGCTGTTTGTAGAAGATTAGGTGAGAAACTCAATCTTAGGCTTCTGAATGGGGGTTTTCTGGTTGGTAAAGATGGAAGGGTGAAGTGAACCACACGAGGGGTGATGAACCTCGTGATAAATCACAAACTTAGAGCTAGGAGGGCTGGTCTCAACTAGATTCTAAGCGCACAAGATTCTTGAGAGAAAACTTGTTGGGGAAAAAGTTCTATCTTTATTAATATCAAAAAGGTTGTCGAACTACAATGCTGGAAGGAGCCTTATTAATATGCTAGACAGCTTGACCTTCTATGGTCGACTCAAATAAGAAAAAGGAAAACTTACAAAAGTGCACAAAAGGAAAAGATACAAAAGTGTATAATCGAAAAAGAACCTATTCCTAAAATGTCTTTGACTCAATAAAGTAAATATTCTAGATCCTACCCTGCAAAATAGAAAGAGGCATATATTCGAATTGAAATTTACCTTAACTTACCTCATGGCCAAGAAATGGAAGGTGGGGGTCCTTGTGGCATGCATGCGCTTGCTCCTAGTCTTCGACTTGGAGTAGGGTTAAGAATCTTTGGGCCCTGACCTCTCTTGCCACTAAAGCCCAAGTATATGATTTCCCTTGTGTTGTTGAGAAGCCATTGGACTCTACTTTGCACTTCTGGCCCATTGTCCTTAGTCGATCTTCCTCTAGGAGCTTGTCAACCCATAGGCTGAATTTGTGGAAGAGTGCCCTTGATCTGCTTCTTGGCATTGCTCCTTGAGCTACCACTGGTGTAGAGACTTCCTCTAGGTGCATGTCCTGGAGCTGGTAGCTCATTTGGTCCGATTCTTCTTGTGTAGAAGTGGAAATGCGCGTGTACTTGGCTGGATCGGCTGTACTGGCTGGATTGTGCGCGGTACTGGCCGGAATGCCTTCAGTACCGGCCAAGTTGATCCCGGAGTTGGTGGCATCACCAGAGGGACTGGCGGTGTCATCCACGTCGCCACCAAGTGTGCCGGAAGCTTGGGCCTCTCCGCCGGCAATGCTGGTTGTTCTGGTCCTTGTGGTCGAGGGTCCGCCGGTACTGCTTGGGCCGGCAGGCGTGCCAGATGGTCCTGCTGTCTTGGGCAAGCTTCCTGGTCGGCCAGTCTGGTCTCCTGGCTGGATGTACGACCATGTCCTCATCATCCCTCCTCTTCATAGGTTTTGTCCTCAAAACTGGTTCATCTGCATGGAAAGGGGCCAAGTCGGTAACATTAACGTGTGGACACATTAAACTCACTGAGCTCGATCCGGTATCGTTGTTGTTGATCCTCAGCACTCTGAATGGTCCATCTCCTCTTGGTGCTAGCTTGGAACTCCTTAGGTTTGGGAACCTCTCCTTGTAGTGTAGCCACCAATTGGTTGAAGATCACCTCCTTTCTTCCCTTGTTGGCATGAGTCACGTACTGCCCGGTCCTCTTCTCCAAGTTTTCTGCTCCCTTCTGGTGTAATCTCCTTATGAAATCTGCCTTGGTTGCTCCGTTGAGGTTGGTCATCTCAGCTAGTGGTAGTGGTGTTTGCTCCAATGGGGTGAGAGGGTTGAAGCCGTATACCACTTCAAATGGTGTCTTCTTGGTTGCTGAGTGCACGGCTCGGTTGTAAACGAACTCTATGAATGGCAGGCACTCCACCCAAGTCTTTGGGTTCTTCCCTAGTGTAGTTCTGAGAAGAGTTGATAGTGTCCTCTTGACAACTTCAGTTTGGCCATCGGTTTGAGGATGGCAGGTGGTAGAGAAGAGTAGCTTCGTGCCTAGCTTTCTCCAAAGGGTCCCCCAGAAATGGCTGAGGAACTTGGTGTCCCTGTCTGATACGATTGTCCTTGGCACTCCATGAAGCCGTACTATCTCCCTGAAGAACAGCTCAGCTGTTTGTGTGGCATCATTGACATTGGCACATGGAATGAAGTGTGCCATCTTGGAGAATCTGTCCACCACTACAAAGATTGCATCTTTGTGGTTGATCTTGGGCAGACCTAGAACAAATCCATTGAGATGTCCACCCATGGATGTGTGGGTATGGGCAGTGGGAGATACAACCCGTGAGGTTGCACTCGGGACTTTGCCTTCTTGCAAGTGATGCATCTTGCACAATGAGCTTCTACTGTCCTCTTGATATGTGGCCAGTAGAAGTGCTCCTTGACCACTGCTAGAGTCTTGTCGACACCAAAGTGGCCCATGAGTCCTCCTCCATGAGCTTCTCGGATGATAAGCTCCCTTAATGATCCTTGTGGTATGCACAGCCTTCTCTTTCGGAACAAGAACCCTCATGGATGTAGAACTTGCCATGACTCCCTGCCACACTCCTTGTAGCTCTCAGCAAAGTCAGGATCATCCTTGTATAGGTCCTTGATGTGCTCGAACCTAGGACCTTTGCCTCCATGGTGGATATCAAGGCAAACCTCCTTGATAGTGCATCGGCTACATTATCTTTGCCCTTCTTGTACTTGACGTGCAGGTCTCTAAAACTCCATCCACCTGGCATGTCTCCTCTTGAGATTGGTTTGCCCTCTGAGGTGTTTGAGAGTCTCATGATCAGTGTGGATCACAAACTCCTTGGACAGCAAGTAATGCTGCCAAGTCTCCAATGCTCGGACAAGGGCATAAAGCTCCTTGTCATAAGTGGGGTAGTTCAGTGAGGCACCACCTAGCTTCTCACTGAAGTATGCCACTGGTCTCCCTCCTTGGGTTAGCGCTGCTCCTATGACTATTCCAGAGGCATCACACTCCACTTCAAACGTCTTGTTGAAGTCAGGCAGGACTAGCACTAGTGCATGTGTAAGGCTGTCCTTCAAGGCCTGGAATGCCTTCTCCTGTGCTTCTCTTATGAGGACATCAGGTCGTACATCCAGCCAGGAGACCAGACTGGCCGACCAGGAAGCTTGCCCGAGACAGCCGGACCATCAGCTGCCGGTCAAGGTGGGACCAGACCACAGGACCCGGGAACCAGCATTGGGCGGAGCTTGCACACTTGGTGGCGTGGATGACAGGTCCCTGGTGATCAGCCAACTGGGATCAACAGCGGTCCAAAGGCATTGGCCAGTACCTCGCAATCCAGCGGTACATCAATCCGTAGAGCATTCTTCTACAGAGGACTGGACCAAATGAGCCAGCTCAGGACACATAAGTCCACAGTGGTACCTCAAGGAGCAATGACAAGAAGCAGATCAAGGGCACTCTTTCACAAATTCAGGTTATGGGTCGACAAGCTCCTAGAGGAAGATGGACTAAGGACAATGGGCCAAAAGTGCAAGGAAGAGTCCAATGGCTTCTCAACAACACAAGGGACATCAGAGACTTGGGCTTTAGTGGCAAGAGAGGCCAGGGCCCAAAGATTTTTAACCCTACTCCAAGTCGAAGACTAGGAGCAAGGAGCAAGGCGCGTGCATGCCACAAGGACGGCCACCTTCCATTTCTTGGCCATGAGGTAAGATAAGGTAAGTTTCAATTCGAATATATGCCTCTTTCTGTTTTGCAGGGTAGGATCTAGAATATTTAGTTTATTGAGTCAAAGACATTTTAGGAATAGGTCCTTTTTCGATTATACACTTTTGTATCTTTTCCTTTGTGCACTTTTGTAAGTTTTCCTTTTCTTATTTGGGTCGATGCTAGAAGGTCAAGCTGTCAAGCATATTAATAAGGCTCCTTCCAGCATTGTAGTTCGAAACCCTTTTTGATATTAATAAAGATCGAATTTTCTTTCAACAAGTTATTCTCTCAAGAGACTTGTGCGCTTAGAACCTAGTTGAGACCAGCCCTCCTAGCTCTAAGTTTGTGATTTATCACGAGGTTCATCACCCCTCGTGTTTTTCACTTCACCCTTCCATCTTTTACCAACCAGAAAACCCTTATCCAGAAGACTAAGGTTGAGTTTCTCACCTAATCTTCTACCAACAGCCCACGCGCATCCATGCCTTGATTCGAGGCTTGTATCATTCTCCCCAGCTGAATCCCACGTTCTTCTTCACTACTGCCGTCAATGGTGAGACAATACTGCTGAAGTTGGGCACGAATCTCCTATAGAAGCTGGCCAGTCCGTGGAAGCTCCTTACTTGGCTGATGTTGCCTGGTGTTGGCCATTCTTGTATGGCTCGAATCTTCTCTTCATCAACCTGTAGGCCCTGTGAACTTACAACAAAACCAAAAAATACAAGCTTATCAGTACAAAAGGTGCACTTCTTGAGATTGGCATAAAGCTCTTCTTGTCAAAGGGTTTTAAGTACCATCTCAAGATGTGTTAGGTGTTCCCGTATGCACTTACTATAAACCAAGATGTCATCAAAGTAAACTACTACAAACTTACTGATGTACGCCCTAAGAATTTGGTTCATAAGGCGCATGAAGGTGCTTGGGGCATTAGTCAAGCCAAATGGCATGACAGTCCACTCGTAGAGCCCTTGCTTTGTCTTGAAAGCAGTCTTCCATTCATCACCTTCTTTCATCCTGACCTGGTGGTATCCACTCTTGAGGTCTATCTTAGAGAAGACGGTGGCTCCACTCAGCTTATCTAGCATGTCACCCAGCCGTGGTATTGGATGCTGGTACTTGACAGTGATGTTGTTGATTGCTCGGCAGTCCACGCACATTCGCCAAGTCCCATCTTTCTTGGGCACTAGTAGCACTGGTACGGCACATGGACTGAGGCTCTCTCGAACATATCCTTTCTCCAGGAGCTCCTTGACTTGCTTCTCAAGCTCCTTGGACTCCTCTAGACTCATCCGGTAGGCTGGCCGGTTGGGCAGGGCTGCTCCGGGCACTAGATCAATCTGGTGTTCTATGCCACGTAAAGGAGGCAAGCCTGCTGGTATCTCCTATGGAAATACATCCTGGAACTTGTTGAGGAGAGTTGCTACTTCAGGAGGTAGCCCTACCTGTTTTTTTTCTACACTCAACACTTCCTTGAAAACCATTAGTAACATTAAATCCTTCGAGGCTAAAGCTCTCCGGACATGGCTTGGTTGAATAAGAAAATTAGACTTGATAAGTTTCTTTTCCTTACTCATTTGGAGTGTTAGCTCATGTACCTGGGCAGGTGTAAGAGGAGCCAAGCTCACCTTTCTTTTGTCATGCACAAATGTGTAGAGATTGGTTCGGCCATCATGCCTGGTCTCTTTGTCAAACTGCCGTGGTCTTCCTAGCAGAAGATACCCAGCATGCATGGGCACCACATCGCACACGACTTGGTCTTGGTACATGCCCACACTGAATGGCACAGTGACTTGCTCATGGATCTTGATCTCCACTTTGTCATCCAGCCATCTCAGTCTATATGGTCGAGGATGCCTTGTCTTCTCTAGACCTAGCTTATCAACCATATATGCACTAGCAACGTTAGTGCAAGAACCACCATCTATGATGAGGTTACATACCTTGCCCTTGATGGTGCAACGGCTGTGGAAGATGTTCTCCCTTTGGATGGTCTCTGAAGGATCCACCATTACACTGAGGATGCGTCTAGTGACCAGCACTTCCCCCACATCAGGGTACTCAATGTCACCATACTCCTCTTCTGGTTCATAGTCCTCTTCATCTTGGGACTCATATTCTCCAGCCTCCATAATCAACATGACCCAGTTGTTTGGGCACTCCCTTGAGATGTGTCCACGACCCCTACACTTGAAACAAGTGATGTCACGTGATCTTTGAGGGTTAGAAGACTTACCAGGCTCTCTCTGGTCACGGGTGGGTTCAGGAGGCTTGCTCTTGAACCTTGATTCGATCTCTATGCTCTTGCCTTTGTCTACGGGCTTGGGCATGTTGCTTGGTGCCCAAGGTGTCTTAGGCTTGCTGCAGATGTCTTGGCTCTTACGTTTGATGTGCTGCTCAGCCTGGACAGATAGGTGGAACAAGTCTTTGAAGTCATTGTAGATTTGCCTTTCCACCTTGCGGCTGATTCTTTCTTGGAGTCCATCCAAGAATTGT